>JAMFTG010001180.1:35000-82985 GCA_023974075.1 Chaenocephalus aceratus
CTAACAGATTGGTGATGTCACCATGTCATATTGACTAATATATTGGTGATGTCACCATGTAATATTCAATCAATCAATCAATCAATACATGTTTATATATATAGCCCAATATCACAAATGTTACATTTGTCTCAGTGGTCTTCACAGTGTGTACAGAATATCAGTATGACAATACTGACTAATAGATTGGTGATATCACCATGTCATATTGACTAATAGATGAATGATGTCACTATTTAATATTGACCCTCAGATTGGTGATGTCACCATGTCATATTGACTCTGGCCCCCGGAGTGCATGTGGCTCTGGAGGCTTCGGTCTCTAGATTCACGTGTCTCATAATAGAGCTACCGATAACCAGAGTTGGCTTCTCAGCGGGTGTCTCGCTGAGTGGGGAATATCTGTTAGATACGTGAACGGGTTGGTGGGGACCTGGGGGTTTCGCGTTATGCCCCTTCTGAACAGTCACCCAGCCTCCCTGCTGCTCGGGAGTTGCCGGGGGACGGCTAAGAGGAGCTACCTTTTGCCGGTCCGCACCGGCTAACATGGGCTTTACTTTAGCTGAGTTACTTTCTAAGATGCGGAGCCGGGCTTCTATGGCTATGATTCCCGCCTCCAACCTAACAACTATACTACATTTAACACATGTATCCTTACCAGTAAAGGAGGCCGGGAAGTAACCAAACATGAGACAGGAAGAGCAGGAAATAGCACCAGAGGGTGGGGAAAGAGCCATGGCTAGCTATCAAGCTAAAGTAGCTACCGTTAGCAAACCCGAAAAGAGTGTAGGCACTGTGGAGTTACAGTCGCTAAGAGAAGGAGAGGTGTGAGTGCTTAAGCTGCAGTAACGTGTGATTACAACGTCAGGCAGCTGCCGTGATCAAGAGTTTTATAACGATCGATTAAGTTAAGTTAATAAGCTATCAGCAACAGAACAGGCACACGGGATACCCGGAGATGACAACAACAACAACAACAACAACAACAACAACCGGAAGTTACAACATGCTTACCGCAATAGTGGACCGTGTAGAAAACAGTCTCAGGATTAGAGGTCCTGTTAATAATGTTTGTTTTGTCTCCACAGGAACCAGGATGCAGCGTCCCCGGTGGTTGCTAGGAGCATGTCTATGGTTGCTATGCTCCACAGAGGTGTGGACGGCGACCTTTAAGCTGGCTCTGATTGGACCATGGTCATGTGACCCCCTTTTCTCCCGCGCCATGCCGACGGCGGCTGCCAACCTGGCATTGTCACGGTTACGGAGTGACACCGGGCTGAGCAGAGGCTACTGGTACGACGTGAAGCTACTGGACGAGGACTGCTCCGCCTCCAAAGGTTCGGTCACCAATCAGAGCCTGTCTGAGTTATCCACCAATCAGAGCCTGTCTGTGTCAGTCGTTCTGTTTTTAATAATTTCTCAAATGTATTCTCAGTTTCCTGATTAATCCTTTCGAATGAACTTTTCCTCTTGTTTTTTCCAGCACTGACAGAACTCGGGGACATGGAGGGTTATGGACACGCTTACATCGGCCCCTTTAGCCCCGCCCTCTGTCATGCTGCCTCTTTATTGGCTCAGCACTGGGAGGCGGGGCTTGCCTCTCCAGGCTGTCTGGGTGCTGATTGGCCCAACCTGCCGCCCCTCCCCCAGCCCAGCAGGGTGCTCTTCAGCGTGCTGCGGTTCTTCCGCTGGGCGCACGTGGGCGTCATCTCAGGTGAGTCTGTGATGTCACAGTGGGGGCGTGGTCTGTCAATATGTCACCGTGGGGGCGTGGTCTGTCATGACGACACAGTTGGGGCATGGTCTGTCATGATGACACTATGGAGGCGTGGTCAAGCACTATGTAAACACTACCTCTTCCTGTTTGGTCATCAGCTCCAACAGACCTTTGGGAGAGTACCGGACAGGAAGTGGCCTCGGCTCTACGAGCACTAGGGCTGCCCATTGGTCCGGTAGTTACCATGGAAACCAATAAAAACGGCGGTGCTCAGGAGGCTCTGCAAGCGCTCAGAGTGGCGGACAAGGTCAAAGGTCAGCACTGAAAACACAGAGCTGTAATTTACTGGAGGTTTAATGTTACATTATGTTATGTAATTATTTTAACGTTTTAATTCCAGTGGTCATCATGTGCATGAGCTCTGTTCTGATTGGTGGAGAGGATCAGCGGGAGCTCCTGCTGACGGCTCTGGACATGGGGATGGTTGCCGACGGTTACGTCTTCATCCCGTACGACGCGCTGCTGTACGCCATGCCGTACCAGGTAACACATCACTGTATATTATACATTTAATTACCTAGAAGAAGTTCATGTGCAGGTAAATCTCTCTATCCTCGTCCAATCAGGACATAGCATTTCCTCAGCTGACCAATAGCACGAAGCTCCGCCACGCCTACAGCTCAGTCCTCACCGTTACCATGGCGTCCGACCAGAGCTTCTATGAAGCTTTCAGACAGGCGCAGATCAACCGTGAGATCCGGACAGCTGTATCTGCCACCGAGGTTACAAACACACTGTACACACACTGTACACCACACACACACACACACACACACACACACACACACACACACCACACACACACACACACACACACACACACACACACACACACACACACACACACACACACACACTACGAAGCTTTCAGACAGGCGCAGATCAACCGTGAGATCTGGACTGCTGTATCTGCAACCGAGGTTACAACACTACACATACTGTACACACACTACACATCACCAAATAAACACACACATATATGAATATTAGTGTGTGTGTTAACTCTGCCATGCATCTTGTCTGCAGGTGTCTCCAATCTTCGGCACCATCTTTAACATGGTGTACTTTGTTGCTAAGGCGGTGGAGGAGCGTCGTCAGGCAGGGGGCGGGCATTGGGTGACAGGCAACCAGCTCATCCAATCAGATGGAGGCTTTAATTTCCAGGGCTTCAATCAGGTCTATCCATTAAACATCAAATAAAATGTTATAATTTATTCTAAATAACTATATTTTGTATTTGCTGTAAAGTGTCTTTACTGTAGGTTATTTGTTTTATTATATGTACAGCACTTTGGCTTGACCAAAAATCGTTTAAAAATGTGCTATAAATAAAACTTGATTTGATATTTACTAATTACAATTTCATTTTCGTAAATTGATGGTATGGGAAATAGTAACTAAAGTCTAAAATTGAAGGAATTGTTCAGACTGAAGACTTAATTGTAGTAATCCGGGTTACATCTTCATCTTGCTTTAAGCGGGTGTCTTACAGTTTCCCACCGTCTGCTCTTGAAGTATTTCAGTGTCATGATTACCTCCGTCTTCATCTCTCAGGTGGTGTACGGAGGTAAAGAGGGGCGGGGCATGCAGGCCAAGTACGTGGTGTTGGACAGCGATGGAGACAGATTTGTGCCGACACCCACTCTCGCTCCGACACCACACACACGGGCCGGTCGGAAGCCTGAAACCTCTGAGTCACACCTTCATCTTCCCGGGAGGAAAACCCCCCTCCGCTAGCTTCTGTTGGTTCAGTCCAGAGGAGGCCTGCAGTGGGGGTGAGTTCACTGACCTGCAGGGGGGAAGGGATAACTTTCTCTGATCAGTAAAAATTAGGCTCCTTCTCTTTGAATCGGTCCCTAAGTGGACATGTCCCTGGTTTGTTTGTGGTCCGTCCAGATCAAGCTGGTGTAGTTTCATTAATCCAGTTTTATCTGAAGGTCTGGAAACGGTGTCCATGTTCTTTGCCTTCCTGCTGTTCTGCGCTTTGATTGGAGCTTTTATCTACTGGATAAAGTGAGCACACACACACACACACCACACACACACAACACACACACACACACACACACACACACACACACACACACACACACACACACACACACACACACACAAATAATAATAATAGTAGTAATAATAATATGTGTGTGCAGGAAGTACAAAAGAAAAGCAAGCATCACCAAACTCATCCTGACTCTGGACGACATCGTCTTCATCGACACTCAAGTCAGCAAAAAGGTCAGAAACCCATTCCTTCTACAGGGGCCCGGTACCACAAACAGTACCAGGTACAAGAGACAGGACCCGGTACCACAAACAGTACCAGATACAGGACCAGTACCACGACATTACCAGGTACAAGAGACAGTACCAGGTACCACAGACTTACCAGATACAAGAGACGTACCAGTACCACAGACAGTACCAGATACAAGAGACAGTACCAGGTACACAGACATTACCAGGTACAAGAGACAGGACCAGGTACCACAGACATTACCAGGTACAAGAGACAGGACCAGGTACCACAGACATTACCAGGTACAAGAGAACAGTACCAGGTACCACAGACAGTACCAGATACAAAGACAGTACCAGGTACCACAGACATTACCAGGTACAAAAGACAGGACCAGGTACCACAGACATTACCAGGTACAAGAGACAGGACCAGGTACCACAGACATTACCAGGTACAAGAGACAGGACCAGGTACCACAGACAGAACCAGATACAGGACCAGGTACCACAGACATTACCAGGTACAAGAGACAGTACCAGGTACCACAGACAGTACCAGATACAAGAGACAGTACCAGGTACCACAGACATTACCAGGTACCACAGACAGAACCAGGTACCACAGACAGAACCAGGTACACAGACAGAACCAGGTACCACAGACAGAACCAGGCACCACAGACATTACCAGGCACCACAGACAGCTGCTATTAATATAGTAGTTACTTTGTAAATAAAGTTAAGGAGGTGTTTTTTTACATTGTTTGATTAAGCGCTGATTTTTATTTGTGTGAAAATGAATGATGAGTCGATCATGCGGAGTCTCCTGGATTTCAAAACTCCGCTCCGCTCGATTGCACGGAGTTTTATTCCTGTCCCTCACCTGAAAACTCTAACATTGGAATTCTGGAGGTACACCTGCACCCCTCTAACCGTCTGTCTGTCTTTCTTTCTGTCTGTCTGGTCTGTCACTCTGACTGACTGTCTGTCTGTCCTGTCTGTCTGTGTCACTCTGTCTGGTCTCTCTGTCTGTCTGTCCGTCTCTCTGTCTGTCTGTTCACTCTGACTGACTGTCTTGTCTGTCTGTCTGTCTGTCTGTCTGTCTGTCTGTCTGTCTGTCCGTCTCTCTTGTCTGTCTGTTCTGTCTGTCTGTCTGTTCCGTCTCTCTTCTGTCTGCTGTCTGTCTGTCTGTCTTCCGTCTCTCTGTCTGTCTGTCTGTCTGTCTGTCTGTCTGTCTGTGTCACTCTGTCCGTCACTCTGTCTGTCTGTCTGTCCTGTCCGTCTCTCTGTCTGTCTGTCCTGTCCGTCTGTCTGTTCGTCTCTCTGTCTGTCTCTCTGTCTGTCTGTCTGTCCGTCTCTCTGTCTGTCTGTCTGTCTGTCTGTCCGTCTCTCTGTCTGTCTGTCTGTCTGTCTGTCTGTCTGTCTGTCTGTCTGTCCCGTCTCTCTGTCTGTCTGTCCTGTCTGTCTCTCTGTCTGTCTGTCTCTCTCTCTGTCTGTCTGTCTGTCTCTCTCTGTCTGTCTGTCTGTCTCTCGTCTGTCTGTCTCTCTGTCTGTCCTGTCTGTCTGTCTGTCTGTCTGTCTTCCGTCTGTCCTGTCCTCACTCTGTCTGTCTGTCCGTCTCTCTGTCTGTCTGTCTGTCTGTCTGTCTGTCTGTCTCACTCTATCTATCTATCTATCTATCTGTGCTCTGATTGGTTATGCTGGTTTTTTAACTCTGTGCCTTGTTACCAGGGTGACTTTGTTTGGCTGAAAAAGATTCCTGTTGGACATACATTGACATCTGTCAATAAAAGCACAGAGAGTCTGTTCATTCAGGTACGACGCTCAGAGAAAACAGTAACTACACTGTATCAACTTTAATGTAATACATGAACTACACTCTCAATACATAAACTACACTGTCAATACATAAACTACACTGTAACTACATGAACTTAATTGTAAATACATGAACTACACTGTTAATACAATTAACTACACTGTATTAACTATACTCTCAATACATAAAACTACACTGTCAATACATCAACTACACTGTAACTACATGAACTTAATTGTAAATACATGAACTACACTGTTAATACATTAACTACACTGTATTAACTATACTCTCAATACATAAACTACACTGTATATACATAAACTATATGTGTAATACATGAACTACACTGTAATTACATGAATTACATTGTCAATACATTATGATTCTGACGGTGTTATTATATATATATATATGTTCTGACGTATACACATTATGATTCTGACGGTGTATATATATATATATATGTTCTGACAGTATTACACATTATGATTCTGACGGTGTATATATATATATGTTCTGACAGTATATACATTATGATGGTGACGGTGTATATGTTGCCAGTCTGACGGTGTGGGTGTGTATTGGTACTTCCCTCAAGCTGCGGGAGATGCGGAATGAGAACATAACCTGTACGTGGGTCTGTTCGTGGACGTGGGGCTCTTCTCCCTGGTGGTGGAGCACTGTCCCCGGGGGCAGCCTGTCCGACCTGCTGGCTGACGGAGACATCAGGCTGGACTGGATGTATTCAAGTCCTCGTTGCTCATGGACCTGATTAAGGTTCTAATGATTGATAATATTATCATCGTCTATCACACAGGAACTTGCTCTCCCTTTCAGAGTAAAGGTAAGATATTACTGCTGACATTTTAATAAACAACTTTCCTGTTACAGGGTATGAATACCTTCATCTTCGAGGTTTGAGTCACGGCCGTCTGAAGGTCCACTAACTGTTTTAGTGGACGGACGATTCGTCCTGAAAATCACAGACTACGGACTTCCTATGATCCTTCACTCTCAGGGCCTCAGCCTTCAAGAAGAGCCACAAGGTGTGTTACTGCTAACCTGTCTGTCTCTATCTGTCCGTCTCAACGGTCCTGTCTCACCTGTCTGTCTCTACCTGTGTGTCTCACCTTTCTGTCTCTACCTGTCCCATCTCACCTGTCTGTCTCACACCTGTGTGTCTCTACCTGTCCGTCTCAACGGTCCTGTCTCACCTGTCTGTCTCTACCTGTCTGTCTCACCTGTCTGTATCTCACCTGTCCTGTCTCTACCTGTCCGTCTCAACGTGCTGTCTCACCTGTCCTGGTATCTCACCTGTCTGTCTCAACCTGTCCGTCTCAACGGTCTGTCTCACCTGTCTGTATCTCACCTGTCTGTCTCTATCTGTCCGTCTCAACGGTCTGTCTCACCTGTCTGTATCTCACCTGTCTGTCTCTATCTGTCCGTCTCAACGGTCTGTCTCACCTGTCTGTATCTCACCTGTCTGTCTCTACCTGTCCGTCTCACCTGTCTGTCTCACCTGTCTGTCTCTACCTGTGTGTCTCACCTGTGTGTCTCTACCTGTCTGTCTCACCTGTCTGTCTCTACCTGTGTGTCTCACCTGTGTGTCTCTACCTGTCTGTCTCAACGGTCTGTCTCACCTGTCTGTATCTCACCTGTCTGTATCTCACCTGTCTGTCTCTACCTGTCCGTCTCAACGGTCTGTCTCACCTGTCTGTATCTCACCTGTCGGTATCTCACCTGTCTGTCTCTACCTGTCTGTCTCTACCTGTCTGTCTCTACCTGTCTGTCTCACCTGTGTGTCTCACCTGTGTGTCTCACCTGTCTGTCTCACCTGTCTGTCTCTACTTGTCTGTCTCTACCTGTCTGTCTCTACCTGTCTGTCTCTACCTGTCTGTCTCACCTGTGTGTCTCACCTGTCTGTCTCACCTGTCTGTCTCTACCTGTCTGTCTCACCTGTGTGTCTCACCTGTGTGTCTCACCTGTCTGTCTCTACCTGTCTGTCTCACCTGTCTGTCTCACCTGTGTGTCTCTACCTGTCTGTCTCACCTGTCTGTCTCTACCTGTGTGTCTCACCTGTGTGTCTCTACCTGTCTGTCTCACCTGTCGGTCTCTACCTGTCGGTCTCACCTGTCTGTCTCTACCTGTCTGTCTCACCTGTGTGTCTCACCTGTCTGTCTCACCTGTCTGTATCTCACCTGTCTGTATCTCAACGGTCTGTCTCACCTGTCTGTCTCTACCTGTCTGTCTCACCTGTGTGTCTCACCTGTGTGTCTCACCCGTCTGTCTCTACCTGTCCGTCTCAACGGTCTGTCTCACCTGTCTGTATCTCACCTGTCTGTCTCACCTATCTACCTGTGTGTCTCACCTGTCTGTCTCACCCGTCTGTCTCACCCGTCTGTCTCTACCTGTCTGTCTCTACCTGTCTGTCTCACCTGTGTGTCTCACCTGTGTGTCTCACCTGTCTGTCTCACCTGTCTGTCTCTACCTGTCTGTCTCACCTGTGTGTCTCACCTGTCTGTCTCACCTGTCTGTCTCTACCTGTCTGTCTCACCTGTCTGTCTCTCAGAGCTGCTGTGGACGGCCCTGAGCTCCTGAGGAATCCAGTTAGAGGCGGTTCTTTTCTCTGGAGACGTTTTCAGTTTCTCTATCATCATACAGGAAGTGATCTCACGCTCGCCGCCGTACGCCATGATGGACATGCCTCCAGAGGGTGAGACTATCACACCTGTCTGTCTCTCAGCGTCCCTCTGCCTGTCTGAGCGCCTGTTTTTCTCCACCTGTCTGTCTCTCAGAGATCCTGGAGCGTGTGAGGCAGCCCCCCCCCCTCTGCCGGCCCCAGGTGTCGGTGGACGAGGCTCCGACCGAGTGTCTCAGTCTGATGAACGAGTGCTGGAGCGAAGAGCCGGGCAAGAGGCCCACCTTTGACGAGATATTCAAGCAGGTGAGGCTCTGAGGTGTGGCGTGTTCCGGACGCTCTGTGAACAGGAAGCGGGCTCTTATCAGGTGTGTTCTGTAGTTCCGGGGCATCAACAAGGGGAAGCGTGCGAACATCATCGACTCCATGCTGCGGATGCTGGAGCAGTACAGCTCCAACCTGGAGGATCTGATCAGAGAGCGCACCGATGAGCTGGAGGTGGAGCGCAGCAAGACGGACAAGCTGATTGGACAGCTGCTGCCAAAGTGAGCACTCTCACGATGCTCCTCCAGTGGAGAGCCACAGCTAACCCTAACCCTAACCCTACCCTAACCCTAACCCTAACCTAACCCTCCAGTGGAGAGCCACAGCTAACCCTAACCCTACCCTAACCCTAACCCTAACCCTAAACCACAGCTAACCCTAACCCACAGCTAACCCTAACCCTGCCCTAACCCTAACCCTAACCCTAACCCTAACCCTAACCCTACCCTAACCCTCCCTAACCCTACCTTAACCCTAACCCTACCCTAACCCTACGCTACCCTAATCCTACCCCTAACCCTACCCTAACCCTAACCCTACCCTAACCCTACCCCTAACCCTACCCTAACCCACAGCTAACCCTAACCCTGCCCTAACCCTAACCCACCCTAACCCTAACCCTCCAGTGGAGAGCCACAGCTAACCCTAACCCTACCCTAACCCTAACCCTACCCTAACCCTAACCCTACCTTAACCCTAACCCTAACCCTACCCTACCCCTACCCCTACCCTAACCCTACCCCTAACCCTACCCTAACCCTAACCCTAACCCTAACTCCATGATGCTCCTCCAGTGGAGAGCCACAGCTAACCCTAACCCCTAACCCACAGCTAACCCTAACCCACAGCTAACCCTAACCCTGCCCTAACCCTACCCTAACCCTAACCCTCCAGTGGAGAGCCACAGCTAACCCTAACCCTACCCTAACCCTAACCCTAACCTAACCCTAACCCTACCCTAACCCTAACCCAACCCTAACCCTACCCTAACCCTAACCCTAACCCTACCCCTAACCCTAACCCTAACCCTACCCTAACCCTACGCTACCCTAACCCTACCCCTACCCTACCCCTAACCCTACCCTAACCCTAACCCTAACCCTAACTCCATGATGCTCCTCCAGTGGAGAGCCACAGCTAACCCTAACCCCTAACCCACAGCTAACCCTAACCCACAGCTAACCCTAACCCTGCCCTAACCCTCCAGTGGAGAGCCACAGCTAACCCTAACCCTACCCTAACCCTACCCCTAACCCTACCCTAACCCTAACCCTAACCCACCCTAACCCTCCAGTGGAGAGCCACAACTAACCCTAACCCTACCCTAACCCTACCCCTAACCCTAACCCTCCAGTGGAGAGCCACAGCTAACCCTAACCCTACCCTAAACCTAACCCTAACCCTAACCCTAACTCCATGATGCTCCTCCAGTGGAGAGCCCAGCTAACCCTAACCCTACGTGTCAGCCTGCTTTAATCCGCCCTCCACGTATTTTAGCACTTATATTTATTTTATTAATTATTTATAGATCCTCCTCATCTGGACTTTTTTTATTGGTGTGCTACATTTTTATCGCATGTTTTTAGCACTATCTTATTTATCATAATGGTGTTCATATTTATGTTTTTATTACTTCTTACATGTTTTATAATTTTAAATGTATTTATGTGTATGTTTTTATCTGAAATTATCAAAGCCACATGAGGAGGGACGCTTTTATTTGTTTATTTATATTTATTTTAAATTATTTTATTACCTGGAGGCCGGGAGACCGCCCGCAGGGGGGAACTCTTCACCTGCCTGCCACCCTTTTAATAAAAAACGGCCACCCTTTGGAATCTTTTAAACTTCCCGACCTCGATTTTAATGGTTTCTGTTTTTTGGTGACATCCAGTTCATTTTATACGATTTTACTAACCCGGTGTGCCTTCCTTTATTTTATTATTTTTAGTTTTACACTCCCTTTACTTTTTTAATTTATATTACTGGGGAGAATGTTTTAATTATTTATATTTGTATCATTGCACTTGTGTTTTAACTGCACTTACACTTTTATGCACGGCTTTTACATAGAACTGGATTCACTTTTACATTGGCCATTTTAGATCCCCCTATCATTTAAGGTCTTTTACAGATTCCATTGGGACAAGCCCACACACACACGTAGATACACGCACGCACGCATGCCACACACACACACCACACACACACACACACACCCAACCCACACACCACACACACCAACCACACACCACCCACACACCACACACACACACACACACACACACACACGCTCTTCCCCAACCTAACCCTACCCTAACCCTACCCTAACCCAGCTAACCCCCTAACCCCTAACCCTAACCCTAACCCAGCTAACCCCCCTAACCCTAACCCTAACCCTAACTCCATGATGCTCCTCCAGTGGAGAGCCACAGCTAACCCTAACCCCTAACCCACAGCTAACCCTAACCCTAACCCTACCCTAACCCTACCCTAACCCAGCTAACCCCCCTAACCCCCCTAACCCCCCTAACCCTAACCCAGCTAACCCCCCTAACCCTAACCCAGCTAACCCCCCTAACCCTAACCCCTAACCCTAACCCAGCTAACCCCCCTAACCCTAACCCCTAACCCTAACCCTAACTCCATGATGTTATGAATACGATAAAGATCTAACTCTTGGTAACGCGTCACAGGTCCGTGGCTCAGTCTCTGAAGAAGGGGAAGCCGGTGCAGCCCGAGCATTACTCCGACTGCACGCTGTACTTCAGCGACATCGTGGGGTTTACTACCATCTCCGCTCTCAGTGAACCCATCGAGGTACTGAGTGTGTGTGCGTGTGTTGGTGTGTGTGTGTGTGCGTCAGTAAAACTAACACTGTGTGTGTGTAGGTGGTGGACCTGCTCAATGACCTCTACACGATGTTTGATGCCATCATTGGCTTGCACGATGTGTACAAGGTATGAAACAGTTTGAATTAATACATATTGTATTGCCAGCTCTTACAGTTCACAGTTAGCACTCACCAGTAATCTGAACCTTAACGAGTTAACACGAAGTGGAGTCGCGTGAAGAAGCGAGGCTCTTCAGATCCATGTGAGCGTTGTTAACCCGTCAGGAGCTGCAGGTCGATGTGGAGCTACTGCTAGCTCTCAATACACACACTGTCTGATCCTGCCGTGCACCAGTACACACACTCCTGAGACCAGCATGTGTCCTCGCAGGTGGAGACCATCGGAGACGCCTACATGGTGGCTTCAGGCGTCCCCAACAGGAACGGGAATCTCCACGCAGGCGAGGTGGCCAACATGTCTCTGGACATCCTGCACTCCATCGGAGCGTTCAAGATCAAACACATGCCGGAGATCAAGGTCAAGATCCGCATCGGACTGCACTCAGGTACACACACACACACACACACACACACACACACACACACACACACACACACACACACACACACCACACACACACACACACACACACACACACACACACACACACGCGCGCGCACACACACGCGCACACAGGCAGACACACACGCACACACAGGCAGACACACACGCACGCACACCACACACACACACAGGCACAGGCACGCACACAGGCACGCACTCTCTCACACACACACACACACACACACGCACGCACGCACGCACGCACACACGCACGCACACACGCACACACACACACACGTGCGCGCACACACGCACACACACACGCAGGCAGACACACACGCACACACAGGCAGACACACACACACACACACACACACACACACACACGCACACACACACACAGGCACGCACTCTCACTCTCTCACACACACACACACACACACACACACACACACACACACACACACACACACACACACACACACACACACACACACACACACACACACGCTCCTCAGTGTGTGATGGAGACCTCTCCTCAGTGTGTGATGGGGACCCCTCCTCAGTGTGTGATGGGGACCCCTCCTCAGTGTTTGATGGCGACCCTCTCCACAGGTGCGCTTGTGGCAGGTGTGGTCGGCCTGACGATGCCCAGGTACTGTCTGTTTGGAGACACCGTGACCACAGCTTCAATAATGGAGTCATCTGGACTGCGTACGTACAGAGCAGAAGCATCAGTGATGATTTAAAGAGACGTTCCTCTAACATGCCGTGTTTGGTGTCCAGCCTACAGGATCCACATCAGCCTGAGCACCGTGAAGGTCCTGACCAGCCTCAAAGTGGGGTACCACATCGACACCAGAAAGGCTCAGGTACCCCCAACCTGCAGCACCTCATCAATCACCTGCAGTGATGTCTGTGATGGCACTCATTGTGCTGACTCATGTCAGGGTTTAGGTCTCATAATGCTGACTCAGGTCAGGGTTCAGGACTCATAATGCTGACTCAGGTCAGGGTTCAGGACTCATAATGCTGACTCAGGTCAGGGTTCAGGACTCATAATGCTGACTCATGTCAGGGTTCAGGACTCATAATGCTGACTCATGTCAGGGTTCAGGACTCATAATGCTGACTCATGTCAGGGTTTAGGACTCATAATGCTGACTCAGGTCAGGGTTCAGGACTCATAATGCTGACTCAGGTCAGGGTTTAGGTCTCATAATGCTGACTCATGTCAGGGTTCAGGACTCATAGTGCTGACTCATGTCAGGGTTCAGGACTCATAATGCTGACTCAGGTCAGGGTTTAGGTCTCATAATGCTGACTCATGTCAGGGTTCAGGACTCATAGTGCTGACTCATGTCAGGGTTCAGGTCTCATAATGCTGACTCATGTCAGGGTTCAGGACTCATAATGCTGACTCGTGTCAGGGTTCAGTCTCAGAATGCTGACTCAGGTCAGGGTTCAGGTCTCATAATGCTGACTCATGTCAGGGTTCAGGAATCAGAATGCTGACTCATGTCAGGGTTCAGGTCTCATAATGCTGACTCATGTCAGGGTCCTCTCAGACTCATTTTTTCTATCATCTGCACAACTAGCATCTGTTATTAGTACAACATGTAAGGAGGGAGCCATGCCTGCTTCCTGTATGGAAGAGGACCAGTGCCTCAAGAAAGCAATCATATCATCCGGTGTGGTCTCTAACATTTATAAATTATTATCTAGGGCTGCCCCGAATACCTATTCTCCTGTCCAACTGTCCTGGGAGCACGCCTTGAATATCTCTCTGTCTGCTCTGCAGTGGAACTCCATGTGGAGGTCAGCTGTGTCCTCTTCTAAACGTGTAACATTCAGGATCATCCAGTTCAGAATGCTCAATAGAGCTTTCATCACCGCTGGTACACAATGCAAGATGGACAATAAATACAGAGACTTGTGCTGGCATGAAGCGAGGTACACTGGTGCACCTACTTTGGGAATGCCCAGCGGTAAAAAAACTTTGGTCAGAAGTAATATCCTTAATGTCTGAATCTTTAAAAGTTAATTTCCCGACATGTCCCATTGCATGCTGGGTCTCAAGCCAGATGGCAATGTTGCAAGGACTGCCGATCGGCTCTGGACATCGGGCTGTTTAGCCACAAAAAGACTCATCCGACTAAACTGGAAGGAACGCAAACCAGCCAGCTTCACTAGGGACTCGTGGCTGAGGGAGCATCTGGACCTGCTGAACACGGAGCGTGCAGCTTCTCTGCTGGGGGCTTTGAGGGGAGACGGGAGGGTTGCGATTCACTGTGCGCAGCCCTCCGGTCTGACCCTGTCAATATGGCATCTCCTGTGTAATGTATAATGTATTGTGTGTGTAATGTCCTGTGTATGTCACCATCAGCTGTCTTAGGAAGTCATCCTTCCATCCCCCCCCCGTTATGTTTTGTTTAGTTGTTTGTTGTTACATGTTTTGTTGTATGTTCTGTTATCTGGAGCAATGTCTGTTTATTTTATAACTTAAAAATAAATATATATTTAAAAAAAAGAAAGCTATAAGCTTTATCAAAAAGGAAGGTCTTAAGTGTACTCTTAAAAACGGCTAGGCTGTCTGCCGCCCAAACACAAACTGGAAGCTGATTCCACATGTCAGGGTTTCTACTCTCATACCAAATGTGTGTTTGTGCAGGTGAAGGGCACGGTGGACACGTACTGGCTGATGGGTCGAGATGGTTTCGACAAACCACTTCCTGTTCCTCCAGACCTCATTGGAGGGTAGGAACGCACGCACGCACGCACGCACGCACGCACGCACGCACGCACGCACGCACGCACACACACACACACACGCGCACACACACACACACACACACACACACACACACACACACACACACACACACACACACACACACACACACACACACACACACACACACAAAATGTCTTGGAGGTGATCTCTGTGAGTCCCATGACCTCTGATGTGGTTAGATCCTGCCTGTCTCTCACCTGTCTGTCTGCCTGTCTATCTCTCAGAGCCAGTAACCATGGGATCAGCTTGGATGAGATTCCTCCTGACAGACGACAAAAGTTTCTGGACCGACAGAAGAAGGCTGCGAAGAAATAAACACACAAGCTGAGACTCGCCTGTCTGCCCGGCGCACGCACGCACGCACGCACGCACGCACGCACGCACGCACGCACGCACGCACGCACGCACGCACGCACGCACGCACGCACGCACGCACGCACGCACGCACGCACGCACGCACGCACGCACGCACGCACGCACGCACGCACGCACGCGCACGCACACACACACACACACACACACACACACACACACACACACACACACACACACACACACACACACACACACACACACACACACACACACACCCTAACCCTCAACCTCATGGACTAGGCTAGTTTTACTCCCTCTCATTAACACTGAACTAGTCCGTTTCTGTGCCTCACATGGGTCTGTAACAGATTACACAGTAGTGAGTAATATTTATATTAACATTAAAAAAGCTACACAAATGTAATAATAATAGTTATAATGATAATAAGGGAAATGACTGCCTGTTAATAAAGTTCTCAGTGTTTAAGTACTATATTGTATTTGTATTTGGCTGTGTCTTCATTCCCAAAATGTCCTAAATGTATTTGATAATATAGTTTCATTAATGAAGACAAAGCAAAGACTCTGATGAAATGTAAATAAATAAATATATATTTATTAAAGATGGAGGCTGGTTCTCCCTATGGTTTTTTATTCCAACAGTAATAACCAGTCTGCAGCAGGTTGTGTGTTTTCTATTAGCTTATTAGTAACCAAGAATCTGTGTCCGACTGTTCATTTAATTTCAAACCTTTATTTATCCAGATTGGTCCCATTGAGATCATAGATCTCTTTTTCAAAGGAGACCTGCAGCAATTAGGTTCAACATGAAACATAAAACAACATAAAACAATAGAGGATAACATAAACATATTTACAAGCTACATTTACATACTTATCAACATTTACAAATACCCATAGTTTCAAAGAGCATTTCACTTAAACTTGCTTTAAAAACATTCAGAGGAATAAAATTGCTCAGTTTCAATTTTAGCCGTAAACTGTTCCAAGCAAGTGGAGCTGCACATAAAAGCTGTCTTACCTCAGACAGTCCTTGCTCTTGGCACATCTAACAAGACCACATCCTGGGATCTCAGACAATAGCTGCTACTCTCTGCGAGATCGGGTTGGTAGTTTACCCAGCATGGCTTTATAGATGAACATGTACCAGTGACTGAGCCTCCGTACAGTAAGTGAAGGCAGACCTGTCTTGGTATACAGGGTACAGTGATGAGTGAGTGCTTTACAGTTAGTCATACATCTCAGAGCGCTGTGATACGCAGCATCTAACTTGACCAGGCAATGGGCAGGTGCATTCATATAGACCAGATCCCCAGAGTCCAGCACAGGTCAAAGGTCACAGAGCCTCTTCCTGGCCTCAAGCGAGAAGCAGGACTTGTTTCTGATAAAGAACCCTAGCCTCACCCTCAGCTGTTTTAAGCAGGTTAGTGACCTGAGGTTTAAAAGAGAGACAATCATCAAGCCAGATACCAAGGTATTTGTAACAGGTAACCACTTTGAGTACTTGTCCTTGCGCAGTTCCATCCATCCATCTTCTCCCGCTTATCCGTGGTCGGGTCGCGGGGGTAGCAGTTCCAGCAGAGAGCCCCAAACTTTCTTTTCCCTGGCGACATCAACCAGCTCTGACTGGGGGATCCCAAGGCGCTCCCAGGCCAGCGAAGAGATATAATCCCTCCACCTGGTCCTAGGTCTACCCCTTGGTCTCTTCCCAGCTGGACGTGCCTGGAACACCTCCCTAGGGAGGCGCCCAGGTGGCATCCTAACTAGGTGCCCGAACCACCTCAACTGGCTTCTTTCGACGCGAAGGAGGAGCGGCTCAACTCCGAGTCCCTCCCTGATGACCGAACTTCTCACCTTATCTCTAAGGGAGACACCAGCCACCCGGCGGAGGAAACCCATCTCGGCCGCTTGTATCCGCGATCTCGTTCTTTCGGTCATGACCCATCCTTCATGACCATAGGTGAGGGTAGGAACGAAAATGGCCCGGTAGACAGAGAGCTTTGCCTTCTGGCTCAGCTCCCTTTTCGTCACAACGGTGCGGTAAAGCGACTGCAGTACCGCTCCCGCTGCTCCGATTCTCCGGCCCATCTCACGCTCCATTGTTCCCCTCACTCGAGAACAAGACCCCGAGATACTTGAACTCCTTCACTTGGGGTAAGGACTCATTCCCTACTTGGAGTGGACAGTCCATCGGTTTCCTGCTGAGAACCATGGCCTCAGATTTGGAGGTGCTGATCCTCATCCCAGCCGCTTCACACTCGGTTGCGAACCGATCCAGTGAGTGCTGAAGGTCGCAGACCGATGAAGCCATCAGAACCACATCATCTGCAAAAAGCAGTGGTGCAATCCTTAGTCCACCGAACCGCAGACCCCCCCCCCCACGACTACGCCTCGAAATCCGATCCATGTATATTACAAACAGGATTGGTGACAAAGCGCAGCCCTGGCGGAGGCCAACCCTCACCGGAAATGGGTCCGACTTACTGCCGAGGACCCGGACACAGCTCTCGCTTTGGGAGTACAGAGATTGGATGGCCCTGAGTAGAGACCCCCTCACCCCATACTCCCGCAGCACCTCCCACAGTAACTCCCTGGGAACCCGGTCATACGCCTTCTCCAAGTCTACAAAACACATGTAGACCGGATAAGCGTACTCCCAGGCCCCCTCCAGGATCCTTGCGAGAGTAAAAAGCTGATCCGTCGTTCCACGACCAGGACGGAATCCGCATTGTTCCTCCTCAATCTGAGGTTCGACAATCGGCCTGACCCTCCTTTCAAGTACCTTGGAGTAAACTTTCCCGGGGAGGCTGAGTAGTGTGATGCCTCTGTAATTGGCACACACCCTCTGATCCCCCTTTTTGAACAGGGGGACCACCACCCCGGTCTGCCACTCCTTCGGCACTGTTTCCGACTTCCACGCAACGTTGATGAGACGTGTCAACCATGACAGTCCCTCAACACCCAGAGCCTTCAGCATTTCCGGGCGGATCTCATCCACCCCCGGGGCTTTGCCACTGTGGAGTTGTTTAACGACCTCAGTGACCTCCCACCGGGAGATTGGTGTTGATCCCCCGTCATACTCCAGCTCTGCCTCTAACATAGAGGGCGGAGTTGTCGGGTTCAGGAGTTCCTCAAAGTGTTCCTTCCAACGCCCCAACACTCCATCAGTTGAGGTCAACAACGTCCCATCCTTACTGTACACAGCTTGGATGGTTCCCTGCTTCCCCCTCCTGAGGTGTCGGACAGTTTTCCAGAACAACTTTGGTGCCGCCCGAAAGTCCTTCTCCATGTCTTCTCCAAACTTCTCCCACACCCGCTGCTTTGCCTCGGCCACGGATGAGGCTGCTGCCCTTCGGGCCTGTCGGTACCTTGCAACTGCCTCGGGAGTCCCCCGGGATAACAAATCCCTGAAGGCCTCCTTCTTCAGTCGGACGGCTTCCCTGACCACCGGTGTCCACCAGGAGGTTCGAGGGTTACCGCCCCTTGAGGCACCTAGGACCTTGAGACCACAGCTCCCCACCGCGGCTTCGGCAATAGAGGCTTTGAACACCGACCACTCTGGTTCAATGTCCCCAACCTCCACAGGAATGCCCGAAAAGCTCCGCCGGAGGTGTGAGTTGAAGGCCTCCTGAACTTGGGCCTCCTCCAGACGTTCCCAGTTCACCCGAACTACACGTTTGGGCTTACCAGGTCTATCCAGAGGCTTCCCCCGCCACTCGACCCAACTCACCACCAGATGGTGATCAGTTGACAACTCCGCCCCTCTCTTTACCCGAGTGTCCAAAACATACGGCCTCAGGTCCGATGATACGATAACGAAATCGATCATGGACCTTCTGCCTAGGGTGCTCTGGTACCACGTACACTTATGAGCATCCTTATGTTCGAACATGGTGTTTGTTATGGCCAATCCATGACTAGCACAGAAGTCCAGTAACAAACCACCACTCCGGTTCAGATCAGGGGGGCCGTTCCTCCCAATCACGCCCCTCCAAGTGTCTCCATCATTGCCCACATGTGCGTTGAAGTCTCCCAGCAAGACTAAGGAGTCCCCTTCAGGAGCCCCATACAGGACTCTTTCCAGGGTCTCCAAGAAGGCCGAATACTCTGAACTGCTGTTGGGTGCATAAGCACACACAACAGTCAGAGTTTTCCCCCCCATAACCCGCAGGCGTAGGGAGGCGACCCTCTCGTCCACTGGGGTAAACTCCAACAACGAAGCACCTAACCGGGGACTTGTGAGTATCCCCACACCCGCCCGGCGCCTCACACCTTGAGCAACTCCGGAGAAGAATAGAGTCCAACCCCTATCCAGAAGTAAGGTTCCAGAGCCGACGCTGTGCGTAGAGGTGAGCCCAACCAGATCCAACTGGTACCCGCTCCACCTCCCGCACAAGCTCCGGCTCCTTCCCCCCCAGAGAGGTGACGTTCCACGTCCCCAAAGCCAGCTTCTGCCGCCCGGGTCTGGTCCGTCGAGACCCTCCGCTTTCACTGCCACCCTTCTGGCAGCGCACCCGACCCCATCGATGTTTCCCGTAGGTGGTGGGCCCGCGGGACGGAGAAGCGGAGGTGTTGCCCACGTTGCCTTTTCGGGCTGGGCCCGGCCGGGCTCCGTGGCAAGCCCGGCCACCAGACGCTCGCCGACGAGTCCTCCTTCTGGGCCTGGCTCCAGAAGGGGACCCCGGGCTTCCTCCGGGCCGGGTATCCTCACTTCTTTGTTGTTCTTTCATGAGGTCTTTTGAACCAATCTTAGTCTGGCCCCTTGCCTGAGACCAATTTGCCATGGGAGACCCTACCAGGAACACAAGGTTCCAGACAACACAGCCCCCAGGTTCATCAGGGCACACAAACCTCTCTACCACGGTAAGGTGCTGGTTCTTCAGAGAGGCCTTGCGCAGTTACAATATCCAAAACAGGCTCTGGTGTCTTTTTAGCTTTTGAAAAGAGCATTACCTTGGTTTTAGAGTTAGGGTTAGGTTATGTAAAAGCCACCAGATCTCCCCATGTCGCCCGACGACTTCATGGTTATACAGAGATCCAAGGAGAGGCACTCGCACTAGATGACGTGTCGGCTCATGCCCTAGCTTTGGCATCATGACTGAGTCATAAATATGTAAAGGTGAAGTAGACAGAGTAATTTAAGCTTGAAGAACAGAGACAAGGAGACTAGCTGTAAAGACGGCGGACACCCTCCCCTTGCCGCAATGGCTGTATCTGTTTATGGCCTGTTTCCTTTCGTCTTCCCAGAGAGGCCCTACCAGAAAGGGGGCGGAAAGAAAGGTTTCGTTATGGCCCGTTTCCTTTCGTCATCCTCAAAGGGCCTCGACCAGAAAGGGGTTGAAAGAAAGGTCAGAATGAAAAAGTGGGGAGAGAATGTGGTTTTAGGATTAGGCAAGGAGCCAGAGTGGTTAAGATTAGGGGTCAGATTAAAGGTCAGGTGCTACATTTATTGTTGAATGAAATGGAGGATTCTTTTTCGAATAAAATAATCCGAGAATTGTGATTATCTGATAGCTCTTTGTGGAGATGTATTTTAGGGAAAAGAAAGAAAATACCTCTCAGCGCCAGTAACACATCGCATCAGTCCAGGGTTAGGGTTAGGGTTAGGGTTAGGTTTGTGTAAGGGCCACCAGATCTCCCCATATTGTCCGACGACTCCATGGTTGTACAGAGATCTAAGGAAAGACACGAGCACTAGAGGACATGTCGGCTCATGCCCTATCTCAGCATCCTGACTGAATCATAAGTGTGTAAAGGTGTAAAGTAGACAGGGTAAAAAAAAGCTTGAAGGACAGAGACACGGAGGAGGGTAGCGGTGGTTACCGGCGGATGCCTCCTCTTGCCGCAATGGCCGTATCTGTTTTTGGCCCGTTTCCTTTCGTTATCCCCTTACGGGGCTCGTACCGGAAAGGGGTTGGAAAAGCAGAATGAAAAAACAGGGGAGAGAATGTGGTTTTAGGATTAGGCAATGGAGCCAGAGTGGTTAAGATTAATGATCCGACTGAGGGTCGCTGGTATTGTTGGGGAACAAAATAGTCCGCAGTTAGACTGAAGCTGGTCTTATTATGATATTTAGTTAAGAGTGTACCATAAGTTAATTTTAGTGGTTTTAATTAAGAGTCAGATAGCCATTTGTGTAGATGTTTTTTAGGGAAAATAAATGAAAGGCCTCCTAGTGCCAGTCACTAATCGCACCAATCTAGACAGGGCCTCACCAAGCCGGGAGAACCGGGTCCAACAAACATTAGCTGCACCCGGACACCGCTCAATTTGGGCAGAAACAACTCCCCCACCCCGCCAAGGTCGACTCGGAACCGACCGAGGGAATTACCCTTCCAGTCCAAATAAAGTCCCCAAGGTCGGGGGGGGGCGCAGTCCACACAAACCCCGCCGCGTCAAAGTACCGCCTGTTTAAAAAAAGAACCACACCTCTCCTTATCAGTCATGGTAGGCCGAGGTCTGACTGAGGAAACAGCTAAATTATATTTCCAAATTCAATTCGAATTTAGAGAGTAAGAGCAAAGTGTATCATAAATTGATTACAATTGTTTGAATTGAAAGTCAAAAGGTTTTTATGGAGACATATATTAGGATTAGGTAAGTAGCCAGGGTGATTGGGTTTAGAGAAAACATTAAGGATAAGATGGTCTACTGTTTGATGGATATTAACTTAAGTTTAGGCATCACGTCTGAGTGGTTAAGTTTAGGAGTAGGATAAAGGATAAGGTGTTCCATTTATTGCTGAGCAATGGAGGAGCATTATTTTCCCTGCTTAGTAGGTTGCCTAAAAACAAAAGAACGCTGTGTGGAGTATAATGGTCAAAATAGCCATAATGAACGGTTAGTGGTCTGTTTAACAACAGAAGGAGTACACTGGGTGTCGTGAATGGTCAAAATAGCCATAATGAACGGTCAGAAGTCTGCCTAAAAGCAGAAGGAGTAGGCTTGTGGTGTAAAAATGGTCAAAATAGCCACAATGAACCATTAGTAGTCTGCATAATGACAGAAAAAGTAGGCTTTTTATGGAGACGTATATTAGAGTTAGGTAAGTAGCCAGGGTGATTAGGTTTAGAGATAGCATTAAGGATAAGATGGTCTACTGTTTGATGGATATTAACTTAAGTTTAGGCATCACGTCTGAGTGGTTAGGGTTAGGTTGGGGAAGAGCGCAGGGCTCCGGAGGAGCCCTGCGTGGTGCACTGGCTCTCGGTAGATAGGTGTTTACAAAACATTAAAAACCTCCATAAACATAAACCTTATAAAAACCCTTTTAAAAGCATCATAAAAGCTCCGTGAGGACAAGACCGTTTCAGATGAATGGTTAAAAAGTGCAGAGCGGAGACGGACCACGGAACGGCGGCAGAGTATGCCCAAAAAGCAGATCTCCCCGTCCCGGGATCTGGAGGGTGGTGTGTGTGTGTGTGTGTGTGTGTGTGTGTGTGTGTGTGTGTGTGTGTGTGTGCGTGCGTGCGTGTATCTATGTGTGTGTGTGGAGCTTGTCCCAATGGAATCTGTAAAAGACCTTAAATGAGAGGGGGATCTAAAATGGCCAATGTAAAAGTGAATCCAGTTCTATTAGTAAAAGCCGTGCATAAAAGTGTAAGTGCAGTTAAAACACAAGTGCAATGATACAAATATAAATAATTAAAACATTCTCCCCAGTAATATAAATTTAAAAAAGTAAAGGGAGTGTTAAAATTAACTAATAATAATAAAATAAAGGAAGGCACACCGGGTTAGTAAAATCGTATAAAATGAACTGGATGTCACCAAAAAACAGAAACCATTAAAATCGAGGTCGGGAAGTTTAAAAGATTCCAAAGGGTGGCCGTTTTTTATTAAAAGGGTGGCAGGCAGGTGAAGAGTTCCTCCCTGCGGGCGGTTTCCCGGCCTCCAGGTAATAAAATAATTTAAAATAAATATAAATAAACAAATAAAAGCGTCCCTCCTCATGTGGCTTTGATAATTTTCAGATAAAAACATACACATAAATACATTTAAAATTATAAAACATGTAAGAAGTAATAAAAACATAAATATGAACACCATTATGATAAATAAGATAGTGCTAAAAACATGCGATAAAAATGTAGCACACCAATAAAAAAAGTCCAGATGAGGAGGATCTATAAATAATTAATAAATAAATAAATATAAGTGCTAAAATACGTGGAGGGCGGATTAAAGCAGGCTGACACACCCGCAGAGAAGGGAACCCAAATCACCCACCTGCAGGGGAGAGACCCGGGGGGAGAGGAGATCACACAGGTTAAAACATGTTGAGTGGTGGGAGGCGGACCCATCAATTATATTTTTCATTTAGTCCGCCCGGGTCAATGGTGCCCAGGCGATGGATCCACCTCCGCTCCGCCGCTCGCCTCTAGCCCGTGCTCCAGCCGCTGCTGCTCTCCAGGCCCATTGACTGCACACTCTGGAGGCCATGGAGTTTAAAATGGTTGTATAAAACGCTCGTGCCGTCCCCGTCTCTAATTCGATATTGATGTTGTTTAATTCTGAGGCTGATCTCGTTGCGCGTTTCCCCCACATAGAGTCTCTGGCAGGCCTTGCACCTAATTGCATAAATAGCGTTTTTTGTGTTAGGTGTCAAGGCCTGCCGTACATTGCTCCCCTCTCGAGAGAAGGGATTGAAAACGTGGGGGAGGCGAACGAAACCAACCTCCGAGACCCGAGGCGCCTCCCTAGTTTTGATCCCTTTGTTTAATTTTGTGTGGACCAGGAGGTCCTGAAGATTTTTATTACGTCGGTAGGCGGAGATCAGCCGGCACGGCCGCAGCGCGTCACAGCCGCCCCTGGCCCCCTCAAAATTGGCCTTTAGTTTGCCTAACAGGCTGGTCAGGCTCCCCGAGTAGATTGTGATGAGGGGGACCAGGGCAGGGCCGGACGGCCGGGCGGAGATGTCTCTGTGAAGGTGCGGCTGACCTCCGCCTTAATGCTTCTAAGGAAGCGCCTCGAATAGCCCCTGGGTCTCAGCGCACTAAAAAGGATTCTGGTAGCCTCCTCCACATCCTCCGCGAGGGTGCATATCCTGTGGAAGCGGATCAGCTGGGACTTAATCAGGCCTCTGTACGTGTGCCCAGGGTGATAACTGGTTTTGTGGAGGAGTGCGTGGCGATCTGTATCCTTAAAAAAAACCCTGGTGGCAAGTGTCTTGCTGTGGTCGCTGGAGCCGCGGAAAAACACCCCAGTGTCGAGGAACTCCACAGTGTGTGTATGTAACTGGTGTTTGAGTTTTATTTTAGGGTGATGTGTGTTGAGGATGTCTGAGAAGGTGAGGAAGTCCTGTTCTGTGTGGTGCCAGAGGCCAAAGATGTCATCCAGGTACCGGAAGTACAGAAGGGGTTTGAGGGGGAGTTTAGTAAAGACCGTTTCCTCCCAATGGGCCAGGTAAATGTCCGCGTAGGCTGGCGCGTATTTCCGGCCCATCGCACAACCGCACAGCTGGAGGTAGTGGTTATTGTTAAACATAAAATCATTGCGGGTGAGTGTGAGGTGGAGCAACTGAATGATTTGGCTGTCGGGTCTGGATGGGTCTGGGTTTTTATTGAAGGAGTGCTGAATTGCGGTGAGGCCAAGTGGGGTTTCAATGTTGGTATAAAGGGATACTATGTCTATGGAGAAAATGAGAGTGTGGCTGGGGACTGTGAGGTTTTTTATTTTGTTGACAAAATCATACGTGTCTCTGAGATAACTGGGGTGGAGTTTTGAAAGGGGATTAATAAAATGATCGATGTATTCTGTGATGTTGTATGATTCTGAACCGCAGTCGCTGATGATGGGGCGGCCGACCGGAACCACAGAGGGGACCGTCCACGCCTCCACAGGCTTGTGGATCTTGGGGAGCAGGTAGAAGAGGCGGGGCCTGGGCTCCCCCGGACCATCCAGATATTGTTTTTGTTTTTTGTTTATGATTTTGTTAGTGTAAAGTGTTGCTGTAATGTCCCTAACTAGTGTTTGTGTTTCCAGTTGTAGTGGGTGCGTCAGTGATCTGTAGTATGTGTTGTCATTTAACTGCCTATGTGCTTCCAATATATAATTGTCCCTATCTTGTATGACTATTTGGCCCCCCTTATCTGCAGGTTTGATGACTATGTGTTGGCTGTTACCTAATGTTTTAATAATTTGTAATTGTTCCTGGCTAATGTTGTGTGTGCTGTGTGGAAGGGGGCGCCAATGTGTGAGTGCTAGTATTTCAGGTGTTAATGTTGCCGTGTGTGGTTCCCAGGTGGACGGTCCGGTGAACAGAACAGGCTCCCGCCCCTGGCTCCCCAGAAAGTGGTCCATGATCTTAATCCGCCTGTGGAAGGCGTGGAGGTCCGCCCTGATCTCCGGTCGGGTGGGGAGTTTGGGTGTTGGAATGAATGATAAGCCTTTTTCCAGTAGCTCCAGCTGTGCGGCCGTGGGGGAGAAAACGGCAGAGAGGTTGGTTATATTTGAGCGGTGGGGAGTTGTAATGCAATTATGATCCCGTTCAATAGTTTAAATGCTGCTTCCAGTACCTGAGTAACATCTCGGCCGTCTGCAGGGTCCAGTGGATGTTGTCACGTGAAGTGACATGGAAGAGTAGTGGGTTTATTTCCGGTATGAAGTTGTATTTGGAGGCTATGGTGGTGTTGAGTGTGGTGAGTGCAGTCTGCTGGTGGATGGTCAGACTGTTGGAGAAGTTTATGATGGGGATGTAAATGGTGGCGTTTGGAAAGCAGAGGGTGCTCTGTTTCCACATGGCGTGCAGCTGTTTAACAGAAGATGAGAGTGCGGTGTCTGAGAGTCCATTATTGAGTCCTACTGATATTATGACTTGTGAGGTGTTGTGACATGGGGGAAGTTTACTGAGAATCGAAGTTATGTGATGGAATTTAGCGCCCGGAAAGCTATCTATCTGAAGGTGGGGGTCTGTAAAGGGGGGGATGCGGGAGAGATTGGAGTCCCCGACAATGAGGGTCCTCTTCAGCAACTCCAACGACCATACCTGCAGTTTCTTGAAGGTTCTGGGATGTGTGTGAGGTTCTGGGCGTGTGGGGGAGCCAGGTGCCGCTGCAGAGACCCCTGTGGAGTGGGAGGTGGATGTCTCAGATGTTAGGCTTGAAGTCAAACTGACTCTCAGTGGGCCTTTGATGATCACTGATGTTATGTTAGGGTTAGGGTTAGGGTTAGGGTAGGGTTAGGTAAAACATTATGGATCTGACTGCTGTAAGCAGAAGGATCGATGCGCACGCCATCATTGGCCACCCTCCAGGTGTAGTCCTCTCTCATTCAGGCTCCTTTCGTAACTGTGTCACGTCTAAAAAATTATATCAGAAGACACATCACGTTTGTGCTTTAAGTATCTACCATATTTGAAAAATTGACACCTCTTCAGTAGAAAACCTAGGAATCCTCGATTGTTTCTGCCCATTACGTCTATACAATCTCATCATAGGAGTGGCCCTGCTTGGTTGATCAAATCCAGCAGTGTGTCTCATAAAAATTATGTAGCTGTATGAACAGACTTAAGAATGCCGGAGAAGCAGGCAATAGGCCAGAGTGTGCCAGATAAGGCCTCAATATTCTTTTTATATAGGATCAGGTGAGTATTTTTAAGAGAGTTATGTTTAGAGGACAGATGATCCTTCCAGAGTGAGCCTGAGACCGCATATACACTCTTATTTATAGGGGCAGGGGTCGTGGCCTCGCAAAGCCTCCGTATATTCCCTTCTGTTTCGTGTCTCCCGTGAAAAATGGAGTTCCAGTGTGCCTCCCAATGCAGTAACCTGACCCTTTGACCTCAAAATGCTTATTTTATTTACAGCACACATGTTCCTATAAGTTATGCCCTTAATGTGGCTTTTTAGGATAATCCCGTCAGCGTTTTCCTCTTAATAATGCCTTTTTAGTATGGCTTTCTAGGATAAATAGCGTGAGTGTTCCTATAAGTATTGCCTTTACTGTGGCTTTTTAGGAAAATCATGTGAGAGTTATTATTAAAGCATGGAGGCGAATTGGTTAAGTTTAGGATTTGAGAAGGCAGTGTGTATTTGGAAGAATGCAGACCTCCACACGTCACTATGGAGTCCCAGAACTGAGAGTTCACACACCATGGATACGTGACCAAGAGGTACTGGCCAGTTAGGTAAAACATTATTGATCTGACTGCTGTAAGCAGACGGATCGATGCGCGCGCCATCGTTGGCCACCCTCCAGGTGTAGTCCTCTCTCATTCAGGCTCCTTTCGTGACTATATCACGTCTAAAAAATTATATCAGAAGACACATCACGTTTGTGCTTTAAGTATCTTCCATATTGAAAAATTGACACCTCTTCAGTAGAAAACCTAGGAATCCTCGATTGTTTCTGCCCATTACGTCTATACAATCTCATCATAGGAGTGGCCCTGCTTGGTTGATCAAATCAAGCAGTGTGTCTCATAAAAATTATTTCGCTGTATGAACAGACTTAAGACTGCCGGAGAAGCAGGCTACAGGCCAGAGTGTGCCAAATAAGGCCTCAATACTCTTTTTATATAGGATCAGGTGAGTATTTTTTAGAGAAGGTTATGTTTAGAGGACAGATGATCCTTCCAGAGTGAGCCTGAGACCGCCTGTGCCCTCCTTTATATAGGGGCAGGGGTCGTTGTTGCGTTTTATCCCGTGAAAAGTGGAACAGACTTCAGACTGCAGGAGGAGGAGGTCGGAGTGTGCCAGATAAGGCCTCTACACTATCTTTATATAGGATCAGGTAAGTATTATTAAAAGAAGGTTATGTTTAGAGGACAAATTATTCTTCCAGAATGAGCCTGAGACAGTATATGCCCTCCTGTGTATAGGGGCAGGGGATGTTGTTGCGTGTTTGCCCGTGACAAGTGGAGTTCCAGTGTGCCTCCCAATGCAGTAACCTGACCCTTTGACCTCAAAATGCTTATTTTATTTCCAGCACACATGTTCCTATCAATTATGCCCTTAATATGGCTCCTTAGGATAATCCCGTCAGCGTTTTCCTCTCAATAATGCCTTTTTAGTGTGGCTTTTCAGGATAAACAGCGTGAGTGTTCCTTAAAGTATTGCCTTTAGAGTGGCTTTTTAGGAAAATCATGTGAGAGTTATTATTAAAGCATGGAGGCGAATTGGTTAAGTTTAGGATTTGAGAAGGCAGTGTGTATTTGGAAGAATGCAGACCTCCACACGTCACTATGGAGTCCCAGAACTGAGAGTTCACACACCATGGATACGTGACCAAGAGGTACTGGCCAGTTAGGTAAAACATTATTGATCTGACTGCTGTAAGCAGACGGATCGATGCGCGCGCCATCGTTGGCCACCCTCCAGGTGTAGTCCTCTCTCATTCAGGCTCCTTTCGTGACTATATCACGTCTAAAAAATTATATCAGAAGACACATCACGTTTGTGCTTTAAGTATCTTCCATATTGAAAAATTGACACCTCTTCAGTAGAAAACCTAGGAATCCTCGATTGTTTCTGCCCATTACGTCTATACAATCTCATCATAGGAGTGGCCCTGCTTGGTTGATCAAATCAAGCAGTGTGTCTCATAAAAATTATTTCGCTGTATGAACAGACTTAAGACTGCCGGAGAAGCAGGCTACAGGCCAGAGTGTGCCAAATAAGGCCTCAATACTCTTTTTATATAGGATCAGGTGAGTATTTTTTAGAGAAGGTTATGTTTAGAGGACAGATGATCCTTCCAGAGTGAGCCTGAGACCGCCTGTGCCCTCCTTTATATAGGGGCAGGGGTCGTTGTTGCGTTTTATCCCGTGAAAAGTGGAACAGACTTCAGACTGCAGGAGGAGGAGGTCGGAGTGTGCCAGATAAGGCCTCTACACTATCTTTATATAGGATCAGGTAAGTATTATTAAAAGAAGGTTATGTTTAGAGGACAAATTATTCTTCCAGAATGAGCCTGAGACAGTATATGCCCTCCTGTGTATAGGGGCAGGGGATGTTGTTGCGTGTTTGCCCGTGACAAGTGGAGTTCCAGTGTGCCTCCCAATGCAGTAACCTGACCCTTTGACCTCAAAATGCTTATTTTATTTCCAGCACACATGTTCCTATCAATTATGCCCTTAATATGGCTCCTTAGGATAATCCCGTCAGCGTTTTCCTCTCAATAATGCCTTTTTAGTGTGGCTTTTCAGGATAAACAGCGTGAGTGTTCCTTAAAGTATTGCCTTTAGAGTGGCTTTTTAGGAAAATCATGTGAGAGTTATTATTAAAGCATGGAGGCGAATTGGTTAAGTTTAGGATTTGAGAAGGCAGTGTGTATTTGGAAGAATGCAGACCTCCACACGTCACTATGGAGTCCCAGAACTGAGAGTTCACACACCATGGATACGTGACCAAGAGGTACTGGCCAGTTAGGTAAAACATTATTGATCTGACTGCTGTAAGCAGACGGATCGATGCGCGCGCCATCGTTGGCCACCCTCCAGGTGTAGTCCTCTCTCATTCAGGCTCCTTTCGTGACTATATCACGTCTAAAAAATTATATCAGAAGACACATCACGTTTGTGCTTTAAGTATCTTCCATATTGAAAAATTGACACCTCTTCAGTAGAAAACCTAGGAATCCTCGATTGTTTCTGCCCATTACGTCTATACAATCTCATCATAGGAGTGGCCCTGCTTGGTTGATCAAATCAAGCAGTGTGTCTCATAAAAATTATTTCGCTGTATGAACAGACTTAAGACTGCCGGAGAAGCAGGCTACAGGCCAGAGTGTGCCAAATAAGGCCTCAATACTCTTTTTATATAGGATCAGGTGAGTATTTTTTAGAGAAGGTTATGTTTAGAGGACAGATGATCCTTCCAGAGTGAGCCTGAGACCGCCTGTGCCCTCCTTTATATAGGGGCAGGGGTCGTTGTTGCGTTTTATCCCGTGAAAAGTGGAACAGACTTCAGACTGCAGGAGGAGGAGGTCGGAGTGTGCCAGATAAGGCCTCTACACTATCTTTATATAGGATCAGGTAAGTATTATTAAAAGAAGGTTATGTTTAGAGGACAAATTATTCTTCCAGAATGAGCCTGAGACAGTATATGCCCTCCTGTGTATAGGGGCAGGGGATGTTGTTGCGTGTTTGCCCGTGACAAGTGGAGTTCCAGTGTGCCTCCCAATGCAGTAACCTGACCCTTTGACCTCAAAATGCTTATTTTATTTCCAGCACACATGTTCCTATCAATTATGCCCTTAATATGGCTCCTTAGGATAATCCCGTCAGCGTTTTCCTCTCAATAATGCCTTTTTAGTGTGGCTTTTCAGGATAAACAGCGTGAGTGTTCCTTAAAGTATTGCCTTTAGAGTGGCTTTTTAGGAAAATCATGTGAGAGTTATTATTAAAGCATGGAGGCGAATTGGTTAAGTTTAGGATTTGAGAAGGCAGTGTGTATTTGGAAGAATGCAGACCTCCACACGTCACTATGGAGTCCCAGAACTGAGAGTTCACACACCATGGATACGTGACCAAGAGGTACTGGCCAGTTAGGTAAAACATTATTGATCTGACTGCTGTAAGCAGACGGATCGATGCGCGCGCCATCGTTGGCCACCCTCCAGGTGTAGTCCTCTCTCATTCAGGCTCCTTTCGTGACTATATCACGTCTAAAAAATTATATCAGAAGACACATCACGTTTGTGCTTTAAGTATCTTCCATATTGAAAAATTGACACCTCTTCAGTAGAAAACCTAGGAATCCTCGATTGTTTCTGCCCATTACGTCTATACAATCTCATCATAGGAGTGGCCCTGCTTGGTTGATCAAATCAAGCAGTGTGTCTCAGTAAAAATTATTTCGCTGTATGAACAGACTTAAGACTGCCGGAGAAGCAGGCTACAGGCCAGAGTGTGCCAAATAAGGCCTCAATACTCTTTTTATATAGGATCAGGTGAGTATTTTTTAGAGAAGGTTATGTTTAGAGGACAGATGATCCTTCCAGAGTGAGCCTGAGACCGCCTGTGCCCTCCTTTATATAGGGGCAGGGGTCGTTGTTGCGTTTTATCCCGTGAAAAGTGGAACAGACTTCAGACTGCAGGAGGAGGAGGTCGGAGTGTGCCAGATAAGGCCTCTACACTATCTTTATATAGGATCAGGTAAGTATTATTAAAAGAAGGTTATGTTTAGAGGACAAATTATTCTTCCAGAATGAGCCTGAGACAGTATATGCCCTCCTGTGTATAGGGGCAGGGGATGTTGTTGCGTGTTTGCCCGTGACAAGTGGAGTTCCAGTGTGCCTCCCAATGCAGTAACCTGACCCTTTGACCTCAAAATGCTTATTTTATTTCCAGCACACATGTTCCTATCAATTATGCCCTTAATATGGCTCCTTAGGATAATCCCGTCAGCGTTTTCCTCTCAATAATGCCTTTTTAGTGTGGCTTTTCAGGATAAACAGCGTGAGTGTTCCTTAAAGTATTGCCTTTAGAGTGGCTTTTTAGGAAAATCATGTGAGAGTTATTATTAAAGCATGGAGGCGAATTGGTTAAGTTTAGGATTTGAGAAGGCAGTGTGTATTTGGAAGAATGCAGACCTCCACACGTCACTATGGAGTCCCAGAACTGAGAGTTCACACACCATGGATACGTGACCAAGAGGTACTGGCCAGTTAGGTAAAACATTATTGATCTGACTGCTGTAAGCAGACGGATCGATGCGCGCGCCATCGTTGGCCACCCTCCAGGTGTAGTCCTCTCTCATTCAGGCTCCTTTCGTGACTATATCACGTCTAAAAAATTATATCAGAAGACACATCACGTTTGTGCTTTAAGTATCTTCCATATTGAAAAATTGACACCTCTTCAGTAGAAAACCTAGGAATCCTCGATTGTTTCTGCCCATTACGTCTATACAATCTCATCATAGGAGTGGCCCTGCTTGGTTGATCAAATCAAGCAGTGTGTCTCAGTAAAAATTATTTCGCTGTATGAACAGACTTAAGACTGCCGGAGAAGCAGGCTACAGGCCAGAGTGTGCCAAATAAGGCCTCAATACTCTTTTTATATAGGATCAGGTGAGTATTTTTTAGAGAAGGTTATGTTTAGAGGACAGATGATCCTTCCAGAGTGAGCCTGAGACCGCCTGTGCCCTCCTTTATATAGGGGCAGGGGTCGTTGTTGCGTTTTATCCCGTGAAAAGTGGAACAGACTTCAGACTGCAGGAGGAGGAGGTCGGAGTGTGCCAGATAAGGCCTCTACACTATCTTTATATAGGATCAGGTAAGTATTATTAAAAGAAGGTTATGTTTAGAGGACAAATTATTCTTCCAGAATGAGCCTGAGACAGTATATGCCCTCCTGTGTATAGGGGCAGGGGATGTTGTTGCGTGTTTGCCCGTGACAAGTGGAGTTCCAGTGTGCCTCCCAATGCAGTAACCTGACCCTTTGACCTCAAAATGCTTATTTTATTTCCAGCACACATGTTCCTATCAATTATGCCCTTAATATGGCTCCTTAGGATAATCCCGTCAGCGTTTTCCTCTCAATAATGCCTTTTTAGTGTGGCTTTTCAGGATAAACAGCGTGAGTGTTCCTTAAAGTATTGCCTTTAGAGTGGCTTTTTAGGAAAATCATGTGAGAGTTATTATTAAAGCATGGAGGCGAATTGGTTAAGTTTAGGATTTGAGAAGGCAGTGTGTATTTGGAAGAATGCAGACCTCCACACGTCACTATGGAGTCCCAGAACTGAGAGTTCACACACCATGGATACGTGACCAAGAGGTACTGGCCAGTTAGGTAAAACATTATTGATCTGACTGCTGTAAGCAGACGGATCGATGCGCGCGCCATCGTTGGCCACCCTCCAGGTGTAGTCCTCTCTCATTCAGGCTCCTTTCGTGACTATATCACGTCTAAAAAATTATATCAGAAGACACATCACGTTTGTGCTTTAAGTATCTTCCATATTGAAAAATTGACACCTCTTCAGTAGAAAACCTAGGAATCCTCGATTGTTTCTGCCCATTACGTCTATACAATCTCATCATAGGAGTGGCCCTGCTTGGTTGATCAAATCAAGCAGTGTGTCTCAGTAAAAATTATTTCGCTGTATGAACAGACTTAAGACTGCCGGAGAAGCAGGCTACAGGCCAGAGTGTGCCAAATAAGGCCTCAATACTCTTTTTATATAGGATCAGGTGAGTATTTTTTAGAGAAGGTTATGTTTAGAGGACAGATGATCCTTCCAGAGTGAGCCTGAGACCGCCTGTGCCCTCCTTTATATAGGGGCAGGGGTCGTTGTTGCGTTTTATCCCGTGAAAAGTGGAACAGACTTCAGACTGCAGGAGGAGGAGGTCGGAGTGTGCCAGATAAGGCCTCTACACTATCTTTATATAGGATCAGGTAAGTATTATTAAAAGAAGGTTATGTTTAGAGGACAAATTATTCTTCCAGAATGAGCCTGAGACAGTATATGCCCTCCTGTGTATAGGGGCAGGGGATGTTGTTGCGTGTTTGCCCGTGACAAGTGGAGTTCCAGTGTGCCTCCCAATGCAGTAACCTGACCCTTTGACCTCAAAATGCTTATTTTATTTCCAGCACACATGTTCCTATCAATTATGCCCTTAATATGGCTCCTTAGGATAATCCCGTCAGCGTTTTCCTCTCAATAATGCCTTTTTAGTGTGGCTTTTCAGGATAAACAGCGTGAGTGTTCCTTAAAGTATTGCCTTTAGAGTGGCTTTTTAGGAAAATCATGTGAGAGTTATTATTAAAGCATGGAGGCGAATTGGTTAAGTTTAGGATTTGAGAAGGCAGTGTGTATTTGGAAGAATGCAGACCTCCACACGTCACTATGGAGTCCCAGAACTGAGAGTTCACACACCATGGATACGTGACCAAGAGGTACTGGCCAGTTAGGTAAAACATTATTGATCTGACTGCTGTAAGCAGACGGATCGATGCGCGCGCCATCGTTGGCCACCCTCCAGGTGTAGTCCTCTCTCATTCAGGCTCCTTTCGTGACTATATCACGTCTAAAAAATTATATCAGAAGACACATCACGTTTGTGCTTTAAGTATCTTCCATATTGAAAAATTGACACCTCTTCAGTAGAAAACCTAGGAATCCTCGATTGTTTCTGCCCATTACGTCTATACAATCTCATCATAGGAGTGGCCCTGCTTGGTTGATCAAATCAAGCAGTGTGTCTCATAAAAATTATTTCGCTGTATGAACAGACTTAAGACTGCCGGAGAAGCAGGCTACAGGCCAGAGTGTGCCAAATAAGGCCTCAATACTCTTTTTATATAGGATCAGGTGAGTATTTTTTAGAGAAGGTTATGTTTAGAGGACAGATGATCCTTCCAGAGTGAGCCTGAGACCGCCTGTGCCCTCCTTTATATAGGGGCAGGGGTCGTTGTTGCGTTTTATCCCGTGAAAAGTGGAACAGACTTCAGACTGCAGGAGGAGGAGGTCGGAGTGTGCCAGATAAGGCCTCTACACTATCTTTATATAGGATCAGGTAAGTATTATTAAAAGAAGGTTATGTTTAGAGGACAAATTATTCTTCCAGAATGAGCCTGAGACAGTATATGCCCTCCTGTGTATAGGGGCAGGGGATGTTGTTGCGTGTTTGCCCGTGACAAGTGGAGTTCCAGTGTGCCTCCCAATGCAGTAACCTGACCCTTTGACCTCAAAATGCTTATTTTATTTCCAGCACACATGTTCCTATCAATTATGCCCTTAATATGGCTCCTTAGGATAATCCCGTCAGCGTTTTCCTCTCAATAATGCCTTTTTAGTGTGGCTTTTCAGGATAAACAGCGTGAGTGTTCCTTAAAGTATTGCCTTTAGAGTGGCTTTTTAGGAAAATCATGTGAGAGTTATTATTAAAGCATGGAGGCGAATTGGTTAAGTTTAGGATTTGAGAAGGCAGTGTGTATTTGGAAGAATGCAGACCTCCACACGTCACTATGGAGTCCCAGAACTGAGAGTTCACACACCATGGATACGTGACCAAGAGGTACTGGCCAGTTAGGTAAAACATTATTGATCTGACTGCTGTAAGCAGACGGATCGATGCGCGCGCCATCGTTGGCCACCCTCCAGGTGTAGTCCTCTCTCATTCAGGCTCCTTTCGTGACTATATCACGTCTAAAAAATTATATCAGAAGACACATCACGTTTGTGCTTTAAGTATCTTCCATATTGAAAAATTGACACCTCTTCAGTAGAAAACCTAGGAATCCTCGATTGTTTCTGCCCATTACGTCTATACAATCTCATCATAGGAGTGGCCCTGCTTGGTTGATCAAATCAAGCAGTGTGTCTCAGTAAAAATTATTTCGCTGTATGAACAGACTTAAGACTGCCGGAGAAGCAGGCTACAGGCCAGAGTGTGCCAAATAAGGCCTCAATACTCTTTTTATATAGGATCAGGTGAGTATTTTTTAGAGAAGGTTATGTTTAGAGGACAGATGATCCTTCCAGAGTGAGCCTGAGACCGCCTGTGCCCTCCTTTATATAGGGGCAGGGGTCGTTGTTGCGTTTTATCCCGTGAAAAGTGGAACAGACTTCAGACTGCAGGAGGAGGAGGTCGGAGTGTGCCAGATAAGGCCTCTACACTATCTTTATATAGGATCAGGTAAGTATTATTAAAAGAAGGTTATGTTTAGAGGACAAATTATTCTTCCAGAATGAGCCTGAGACAGTATATGCCCTCCTGTGTATAGGGGCAGGGGATGTTGTTGCGTGTTTGCCCGTGACAAGTGGAGTTCCAGTGTGCCTCCCAATGCAGTAACCTGACCCTTTGACCTCAAAATGCTTATTTTATTTCCAGCACACATGTTCCTATCAATTATGCCCTTAATATGGCTCCTTAGGATAATCCCGTCAGCGTTTTCCTCTCAATAATGCCTTTTTAGTGTGGCTTTTCAGGATAAACAGCGTGAGTGTTCCTTAAAGTATTGCCTTTAGAGTGGCTTTTTAGGAAAATCATGTGAGAGTTATTATTAAAGCATGGAGGCGAATTGGTTAAGTTTAGGATTTGAGAAGGCAGTGTGTATTTGGAAGAATGCAGACCTCCACACGTCACTATGGAGTCCCAGAACTGAGAGTTCACACACCATGGATACGTGACCAAGAGGTACTGGCCAGTTAGGTAAAACATTATTGATCTGACTGCTGTAAGCAGACGGATCGATGCGCGCGCCATCGTTGGCCACCCTCCAGGTGTAGTCCTCTCTCATTCAGGCTCCTTTCGTGACTATATCACGTCTAAAAAATTATATCAGAAGACACATCACGTTTGTGCTTTAAGTATCTTCCATATTGAAAAATTGACACCTCTTCAGTAGAAAACCTAGGAATCCTCGATTGTTTCTGCCCATTACGTCTATACAATCTCATCATAGGAGTGGCCCTGCTTGGTTGATCAAATCAAGCAGTGTGTCTCATAAAAATTATTTCGCTGTATGAACAGACTTAAGACTGCCGGAGAAGCAGGCTACAGGCCAGAGTGTGCCAAATAAGGCCTCAATACTCTTTTTATATAGGATCAGGTGAGTATTTTTTAGAGAAGGTTATGTTTAGAGGACAGATGATCCTTCCAGAGTGAGCCTGAGACCGCCTGTGCCCTCCTTTATATAGGGGCAGGGGTCGTTGTTGCGTTTTATCCCGTGAAAAGTGGAACAGACTTCAGACTGCAGGAGGAGGAGGTCGGAGTGTGCCAGATAAGGCCTCTACACTATCTTTATATAGGATCAGGTAAGTATTATTAAAAGAAGGTTATGTTTAGAGGACAAATTATTCTTCCAGAATGAGCCTGAGACAGTATATGCCCTCCTGTGTATAGGGGCAGGGGATGTTGTTGCGTGTTTGCCCGTGACAAGTGGAGTTCCAGTGTGCCTCCCAATGCAGTAACCTGACCCTTTGACCTCAAAATGCTTATTTTATTTCCAGCACACATGTTCCTATCAATTATGCCCTTAATATGGCTCCTTAGGATAATCCCGTCAGCGTTTTCCTCTCAATAATGCCTTTTTAGTGTGGCTTTTCAGGATAAACAGCGTGAGTGTTCCTTAAAGTATTGCCTTTAGAGTGGCTTTTTAGGAAAATCATGTGAGAGTTATTATTAAAGCATGGAGGCGAATTGGTTAAGTTTAGGATTTGAGAAGGCAGTGTGTATTTGGAAGAATGCAGACCTCCACACGTCACTATGGAGTCCCAGAACTGAGAGTTCACACACCATGGATACGTGACCAAGAGGTACTGGCCAGTTAGGTAAAACATTATTGATCTGACTGCTGTAAGCAGACGGATCGATGCGCGCGCCATCGTTGGCCACCCTCCAGGTGTAGTCCTCTCTCATTCAGGCTCCTTTCGTGACTATATCACGTCTAAAAAATTATATCAGAAGACACATCACGTTTGTGCTTTAAGTATCTTCCATATTGAAAAATTGACACCTCTTCAGTAGAAAACCTAGGAATCCTCGATTGTTTCTGCCCATTACGTCTATACAATCTCATCATAGGAGTGGCCCTGCTTGGTTGATCAAATCAAGCAGTGTGTCTCATAAAAATTATTTCGCTGTATGAACAGACTTAAGACTGCCGGAGAAGCAGGCTACAGGCCAGAGTGTGCCAAATAAGGCCTCAATACTCTTTTTATATAGGATCAGGTGAGTATTTTTTAGAGAAGGTTATGTTTAGAGGACAGATGATCCTTCCAGAGTGAGCCTGAGACCGCCTGTGCCCTCCTTTATATAGGGGCAGGGGTCGTTGTTGCGTTTTATCCCGTGAAAAGTGGAACAGACTTCAGACTGCAGGAGGAGGAGGTCGGAGTGTGCCAGATAAGGCCTCTACACTATCTTTATATAGGATCAGGTAAGTATTATTAAAAGAAGGTTATGTTTAGAGGACAAATTATTCTTCCAGAATGAGCCTGAGACAGTATATGCCCTCCTGTGTATAGGGGCAGGGGATGTTGTTGCGTGTTTGCCCGTGACAAGTGGAGTTCCAGTGTGCCTCCCAATGCAGTAACCTGACCCTTTGACCTCAAAATGCTTATTTTATTTCCAGCACACATGTTCCTATCAATTATGCCCTTAATATGGCTCCTTAGGATAATCCCGTCAGCGTTTTCCTCTCAATAATGCCTTTTTAGTGTGGCTTTTCAGGATAAACAGCGTGAGTGTTCCTTAAAGTATTGCCTTTAGAGTGGCTTTTTAGGAAAATCATGTGAGAGTTATTATTAAAGCATGGAGGCGAATTGGTTAAGTTTAGGATTTGAGAAGGCAGTGTGTATTTGGAAGAATGCAGACCTCCACACGTCACTATGGAGTCCCAGAACTGAGAGTTCACACACCATGGATACGTGACCAAGAGGTACTGGCCAGTTAGGTAAAACATTATTGATCTGACTGCTGTAAGCAGACGGATCGATGCGCGCGCCATCGTTGGCCACCCTCCAGGTGTAGTCCTCTCTCATTCAGGCTCCTTTCGTGACTATATCACGTCTAAAAAATTATATCAGAAGACACATCACGTTTGTGCTTTAAGTATCTTCCATATTGAAAAATTGACACCTCTTCAGTAGAAAACCTAGGAATCCTCGATTGTTTCTGCCCATTACGTCTATACAATCTCATCATAGGAGTGGCCCTGCTTGGTTGATCAAATCAAGCAGTGTGTCTCATAAAAATTATTTCGCTGTATGAACAGACTTAAGACTGCCGGAGAAGCAGGCTACAGGCCAGAGTGTGCCAAATAAGGCCTCAATACTCTTTTTATATAGGATCAGGTGAGTATTTTTTAGAGAAGGTTATGTTTAGAGGACAGATGATCCTTCCAGAGTGAGCCTGAGACCGCCTGTGCCCTCCTTTATATAGGGGCAGGGGTCGTTGTTGCGTTTTATCCCGTGAAAAGTGGAACAGACTTCAGACTGCAGGAGGAGGAGGTCGGAGTGTGCCAGATAAGGCCTCTACACTATCTTTATATAGGATCAGGTAAGTATTATTAAAAGAAGGTTATGTTTAGAGGACAAATTATTCTTCCAGAATGAGCCTGAGACAGTATATGCCCTCCTGTGTATAGGGGCAGGGGATGTTGTTGCGTGTTTGCCCGTGACAAGTGGAGTTCCAGTGTGCCTCCCAATGCAGTAACCTGACCCTTTGACCTCAAAATGCTTATTTTATTTCCAGCACACATGTTCCTATCAATTATGCCCTTAATATGGCTCCTTAGGATAATCCCGTCAGCGTTTTCCTCTCAATAATGCCTTTTTAGTGTGGCTTTTCAGGATAAACAGCGTGAGTGTTCCTTAAAGTATTGCCTTTAGAGTGGCTTTTTAGGAAAATCATGTGAGAGTTATTATTAAAGCATGGAGGCGAATTGGTTAAGTTTAGGATTTGAGAAGGCAGTGTGTATTTGGAAGAATGCAGACCTCCACACGTCACTATGGAGTCCCAGAACTGAGAGTTCACACACCATGGATACGTGACCAAGAGGTACTGGCCAGTTAGGTAAAACATTATTGATCTGACTGCTGTAAGCAGACGGATCGATGCGCGCGCCATCGTTGGCCACCCTCCAGGTGTAGTCCTCTCTCATTCAGGCTCCTTTCGTGACTATATCACGTCTAAAAAATTATATCAGAAGACACATCACGTTTGTGCTTTAAGTATCTTCCATATTGAAAAATTGACACCTCTTCAGTAGAAAACCTAGGAATCCTCGATTGTTTCTGCCCATTACGTCTATACAATCTCATCATAGGAGTGGCCCTGCTTGGTTGATCAAATCAAGCAGTGTGTCTCATAAAAATTATTTCGCTGTATGAACAGACTTAAGACTGCCGGAGAAGCAGGCTACAGGCCAGAGTGTGCCAAATAAGGCCTCAATACTCTTTTTATATAGGATCAGGTGAGTATTTTTTAGAGAAGGTTATGTTTAGAGGACAGATGATCCTTCCAGAGTGAGCCTGAGACCGCCTGTGCCCTCCTTTATATAGGGGCAGGGGTCGTTGTTGCGTTTTATCCCGTGAAAAGTGGAACAGACTTCAGACTGCAGGAGGAGGAGGTCGGAGTGTGCCAGATAAGGCCTCTACACTATCTTTATATAGGATCAGGTAAGTATTATTAAAAGAAGGTTATGTTTAGAGGACAAATTATTCTTCCAGAATGAGCCTGAGACAGTATATGCCCTCCTGTGTATAGGGGCAGGGGATGTTGTTGCGTGTTTGCCCGTGACAAGTGGAGTTCCAGTGTGCCTCCCAATGCAGTAACCTGACCCTTTGACCTCAAAATGCTTATTTTATTTCCAGCACACATGTTCCTATCAATTATGCCCTTAATATGGCTCCTTAGGATAATCCCGTCAGCGTTTTCCTCTCAATAATGCCTTTTTAGTGTGGCTTTTCAGGATAAACAGCGTGAGTGTTCCTTAAAGTATTGCCTTTAGAGTGGCTTTTTAGGAAAATCATGTGAGAGTTATTATTAAAGCATGGAGGCGAATTGGTTAAGTTTAGGATTTGAGAAGGCAGTGTGTATTTGGAAGAATGCAGACCTCCACACGTCACTATGGAGTCCCAGAACTGAGAGTTCACACACCATGGATACGTGACCAAGAGGTACTGGCCAGTTAGGTAAAACATTATTGATCTGACTGCTGTAAGCAGACGGATCGATGCGCGCGCCATCGTTGGCCACCCTCCAGGTGTAGTCCTCTCTCATTCAGGCTCCTTTCGTGACTATATCACGTCTAAAAAATTATATCAGAAGACACATCACGTTTGTGCTTTAAGTATCTTCCATATTGAAAAATTGACACCTCTTCAGTAGAAAACCTAGGAATCCTCGATTGTTTCTGCCCATTACGTCTATACAATCTCATCATAGGAGTGGCCCTGCTTGGTTGATCAAATCAAGCAGTGTGTCTCATAAAAATTATTTCGCTGTATGAACAGACTTAAGACTGCCGGAGAAGCAGGCTACAGGCCAGAGTGTGCCAAATAAGGCCTCAATACTCTTTTTATATAGGATCAGGTGAGTATTTTTTAGAGAAGGTTATGTTTAGAGGACAGATGATCCTTCCAGAGTGAGCCTGAGACCGCCTGTGCCCTCCTTTATATAGGGGCAGGGGTCGTTGTTGCGTTTTATCCCGTGAAAAGTGGAACAGACTTCAGACTGCAGGAGGAGGAGGTCGGAGTGTGCCAGATAAGGCCTCTACACTATCTTTATATAGGATCAGGTAAGTATTATTAAAAGAAGGTTATGTTTAGAGGACAAATTATTCTTCCAGAATGAGCCTGAGACAGTATATGCCCTCCTGTGTATAGGGGCAGGGGATGTTGTTGCGTGTTTGCCCGTGACAAGTGGAGTTCCAGTGTGCCTCCCAATGCAGTAACCTGACCCTTTGACCTCAAAATGCTTATTTTATTTCCAGCACACATGTTCCTATCAATTATGCCCTTAATATGGCTCCTTAGGATAATCCCGTCAGCGTTTTCCTCTCAATAATGCCTTTTTAGTGTGGCTTTTCAGGATAAACAGCGTGAGTGTTCCTTAAAGTATTGCCTTTAGAGTGGCTTTTTAGGAAAATCATGTGAGAGTTATTATTAAAGCATGGAGGCGAATTGGTTAAGTTTAGGATTTGAGAAGGCAGTGTGTATTTGGAAGAATGCAGACCTCCACACGTCACTATGGAGTCCCAGAACTGAGAGTTCACACACCATGGATACGTGACCAAGAGGTACTGGCCAGTTAGGTAAAACATTATTGATCTGACTGCTGTAAGCAGACGGATCGATGCGCGCGCCATCGTTGGCCACCCTCCAGGTGTAGTCCTCTCTCATTCAGGCTCCTTTCGTGACTATATCACGTCTAAAAAATTATATCAGAAGACACATCACGTTTGTGCTTTAAGTATCTTCCATATTGAAAAATTGACACCTCTTCAGTAGAAAACCTAGGAATCCTCGATTGTTTCTGCCCATTACGTCTATACAATCTCATCATAGGAGTGGCCCTGCTTGGTTGATCAAATCAAGCAGTGTGTCTCATAAAAATTATTTCGCTGTATGAACAGACTTAAGACTGCCGGAGAAGCAGGCTACAGGCCAGAGTGTGCCAAATAAGGCCTCAATACTCTTTTTATATAGGATCAGGTGAGTATTTTTTAGAGAAGGTTATGTTTAGAGGACAGATGATCCTTCCAGAGTGAGCCTGAGACCGCCTGTGCCCTCCTTTATATAGGGGCAGGGGTCGTTGTTGCGTTTTATCCCGTGAAAAGTGGAACAGACTTCAGACTGCAGGAGGAGGAGGTCGGAGTGTGCCAGATAAGGCCTCTACACTATCTTTATATAGGATCAGGTAAGTATTATTAAAAGAAGGTTATGTTTAGAGGACAAATTATTCTTCCAGAATGAGCCTGAGACAGTATATGCCCTCCTGTGTATAGGGGCAGGGGATGTTGTTGCGTGTTTGCCCGTGACAAGTGGAGTTCCAGTGTGCCTCCCAATGCAGTAACCTGACCCTTTGACCTCAAAATGCTTATTTTATTTCCAGCACACATGTTCCTATCAATTATGCCCTTAATATGGCTCCTTAGGATAATCCCGTCAGCGTTTTCCTCTCAATAATGCCTTTTTAGTGTGGCTTTTCAGGATAAACAGCGTGAGTGTTCCTTAAAGTATTGCCTTTAGAGTGGCTTTTTAGGAAAATCATGTGAGAGTTATTATTAAAGCATGGAGGCGAATTGGTTAAGTTTAGGATTTGAGAAGGCAGTGTGTATTTGGAAGAATGCAGACCTCCACACGTCACTATGGAGTCCCAGAACTGAGAGTTCACACACCATGGATACGTGACCAAGAGGTACTGGCCAGTTAGGTAAAACATTATTGATCTGACTGCTGTAAGCAGACGGATCGATGCGCGCGCCATCGTTGGCCACCCTCCAGGTGTAGTCCTCTCTCATTCAGGCTCCTTTCGTGACTATATCACGTCTAAAAAATTATATCAGAAGACACATCACGTTTGTGCTTTAAGTATCTTCCATATTGAAAAATTGACACCTCTTCAGTAGAAAACCTAGGAATCCTCGATTGTTTCTGCCCATTACGTCTATACAATCTCATCATAGGAGTGGCCCTGCTTGGTTGATCAAATCAAGCAGTGTGTCTCATAAAAATTATTTCGCTGTATGAACAGACTTAAGACTGCCGGAGAAGCAGGCTACAGGCCAGAGTGTGCCAAATAAGGCCTCAATACTCTTTTTATATAGGATCAGGTGAGTATTTTTTAGAGAAGGTTATGTTTAGAGGACAGATGATCCTTCCAGAGTGAGCCTGAGACCGCCTGTGCCCTCCTTTATATAGGGGCAGGGGTCGTTGTTGCGTTTTATCCCGTGAAAAGTGGAACAGACTTCAGACTGCAGGAGGAGGAGGTCGGAGTGTGCCAGATAAGGCCTCTACACTATCTTTATATAGGATCAGGTAAGTATTATTAAAAGAAGGTTATGTTTAGAGGACAAATTATTCTTCCAGAATGAGCCTGAGACAGTATATGCCCTCCTGTGTATAGGGGCAGGGGATGTTGTTGCGTGTTTGCCCGTGACAAGTGGAGTTCCAGTGTGCCTCCCAATGCAGTAACCTGACCCTTTGACCTCAAAATGCTTATTTTATTTCCAGCACACATGTTCCTATCAATTATGCCCTTAATATGGCTCCTTAGGATAATCCCGTCAGCGTTTTCCTCTCAATAATGCCTTTTTAGTGTGGCTTTTCAGGATAAACAGCGTGAGTGTTCCTTAAAGTATTGCCTTTAGAGTGGCTTTTTAGGAAAATCATGTGAGAGTTATTATTAAAGCATGGAGGCGAATTGGTTAAGTTTAGGATTTGAGAAGGCAGTGTGTATTTGGAAGAATGCAGACCTCCACACGTCACTATGGAGTCCCAGAACTGAGAGTTCACACACCATGGATACGTGACCAAGAGGTACTGGCCAGTTAGGTAAAACATTATTGATCTGACTGCTGTAAGCAGACGGATCGATGCGCGCGCCATCGTTGGCCACCCTCCAGGTGTAGTCCTCTCTCATTCAGGCTCCTTTCGTGACTATATCACGTCTAAAAAATTATATCAGAAGACACATCACGTTTGTGCTTTAAGTATCTTCCATATTGAAAAATTGACACCTCTTCAGTAGAAAACCTAGGAATCCTCGATTGTTTCTGCCCATTACGTCTATACAATCTCATCATAGGAGTGGCCCTGCTTGGTTGATCAAATCAAGCAGTGTGTCTCATAAAAATTATTTCGCTGTATGAACAGACTTAAGACTGCCGGAGAAGCAGGCTACAGGCCAGAGTGTGCCAAATAAGGCCTCAATACTCTTTTTATATAGGATCAGGTGAGTATTTTTTAGAGAAGGTTATGTTTAGAGGACAGATGATCCTTCCAGAGTGAGCCTGAGACCGCCTGTGCCCTCCTTTATATAGGGGCAGGGGTCGTTGTTGCGTTTTATCCCGTGAAAAGTGGAACAGACTTCAGACTGCAGGAGGAGGAGGTCGGAGTGTGCCAGATAAGGCCTCTACACTATCTTTATATAGGATCAGGTAAGTATTATTAAAAGAAGGTTATGTTTAGAGGACAAATTATTCTTCCAGAATGAGCCTGAGACAGTATATGCCCTCCTGTGTATAGGGGCAGGGGATGTTGTTGCGTGTTTGCCCGTGACAAGTGGAGTTCCAGTGTGCCTCCCAATGCAGTAACCTGACCCTTTGACCTCAAAATGCTTATTTTATTTCCAGCACACATGTTCCTATCAATTATGCCCTTAATATGGCTCCTTAGGATAATCCCGTCAGCGTTTTCCTCTCAATAATGCCTTTTTAGTGTGGCTTTTCAGGATAAACAGCGTGAGTGTTCCTTAAAGTATTGCCTTTAGAGTGGCTTTTTAGGAAAATCATGTGAGAGTTATTATTAAAGCATGGAGGCGAATTGGTTAAGTTTAGGATTTGAGAAGGCAGTGTGTATTTGGAAGAATGCAGACCTCCACACGTCACTATGGAGTCCCAGAACTGAGAGTTCACACACCATGGATACGTGACCAAGAGGTACTGGCCAGTTAGGTAAAACATTATTGATCTGACTGCTGTAAGCAGACGGATCGATGCGCGCGCCATCGTTGGCCACCCTCCAGGTGTAGTCCTCTCTCATTCAGGCTCCTTTCGTGACTATATCACGTCTAAAAAATTATATCAGAAGACACATCACGTTTGTGCTTTAAGTATCTTCCATATTGAAAAATTGACACCTCTTCAGTAGAAAACCTAGGAATCCTCGATTGTTTCTGCCCATTACGTCTATACAATCTCATCATAGGAGTGGCCCTGCTTGGTTGATCAAATCAAGCAGTGTGTCTCATAAAAATTATTTCGCTGTATGAACAGACTTAAGACTGCCGGAGAAGCAGGCTACAGGCCAGAGTGTGCCAAATAAGGCCTCAATACTCTTTTTATATAGGATCAGGTGAGTATTTTTTAGAGAAGGTTATGTTTAGAGGACAGATGATCCTTCCAGAGTGAGCCTGAGACCGCCTGTGCCCTCCTTTATATAGGGGCAGGGGTCGTTGTTGCGTTTTATCCCGTGAAAAGTGGAACAGACTTCAGACTGCAGGAGGAGGAGGTCGGAGTGTGCCAGATAAGGCCTCTACACTATCTTTATATAGGATCAGGTAAGTATTATTAAAAGAAGGTTATGTTTAGAGGACAAATTATTCTTCCAGAATGAGCCTGAGACAGTATATGCCCTCCTGTGTATAGGGGCAGGGGATGTTGTTGCGTGTTTGCCCGTGACAAGTGGAGTTCCAGTGTGCCTCCCAATGCAGTAACCTGACCCTTTGACCTCAAAATGCTTATTTTATTTCCAGCACACATGTTCCTATCAATTATGCCCTTAATATGGCTCCTTAGGATAATCCCGTCAGCGTTTTCCTCTCAATAATGCCTTTTTAGTGTGGCTTTTCAGGATAAACAGCGTGAGTGTTCCTTAAAGTATTGCCTTTAGAGTGGCTTTTTAGGAAAATCATGTGAGAGTTATTATTAAAGCATGGAGGCGAATTGGTTAAGTTTAGGATTTGAGAAGGCAGTGTGTATTTGGAAGAATGCAGACCTCCACACGTCACTATGGAGTCCCAGAACTGAGAGTTCACACACCATGGATACGTGACCAAGAGGTACTGGCCAGTTAGGTAAAACATTATTGATCTGACTGCTGTAAGCAGACGGATCGATGCGCGCGCCATCGTTGGCCACCCTCCAGGTGTAGTCCTCTCTCATTCAGGCTCCTTTCGTGACTATATCACGTCTAAAAAATTATATCAGAAGACACATCACGTTTGTGCTTTAAGTATCTTCCATATTGAAAAATTGACACCTCTTCAGTAGAAAACCTAGGAATCCTCGATTGTTTCTGCCCATTACGTCTATACAATCTCATCATAGGAGTGGCCCTGCTTGGTTGATCAAATCAAGCAGTGTGTCTCATAAAAATTATTTCGCTGTATGAACAGACTTAAGACTGCCGGAGAAGCAGGCTACAGGCCAGAGTGTGCCAAATAAGGCCTCAATACTCTTTTTATATAGGATCAGGTGAGTATTTTTTAGAGAAGGTTATGTTTAGAGGACAGATGATCCTTCCAGAGTGAGCCTGAGACCGCCTGTGCCCTCCTTTATATAGGGGCAGGGGTCGTTGTTGCGTTTTATCCCGTGAAAAGTGGAACAGACTTCAGACTGCAGGAGGAGGAGGTCGGAGTGTGCCAGATAAGGCCTCTACACTATCTTTATATAGGATCAGGTAAGTATTATTAAAAGAAGGTTATGTTTAGAGGACAAATTATTCTTCCAGAATGAGCCTGAGACAGTATATGCCCTCCTGTGTATAGGGGCAGGGGATGTTGTTGCGTGTTTGCCCGTGACAAGTGGAGTTCCAGTGTGCCTCCCAATGCAGTAACCTGACCCTTTGACCTCAAAATGCTTATTTTATTTCCAGCACACATGTTCCTATCAATTATGCCCTTAATATGGCTCCTTAGGATAATCCCGTCAGCGTTTTCCTCTCAATAATGCCTTTTTAGTGTGGCTTTTCAGGATAAACAGCGTGAGTGTTCCTTAAAGTATTGCCTTTAGAGTGGCTTTTTAGGAAAATCATGTGAGAGTTATTATTAAAGCATGGAGGCGAATTGGTTAAGTTTAGGATTTGAGAAGGCAGTGTGTATTTGGAAGAATGCAGACCTCCACACGTCACTATGGAGTCCCAGAACTGAGAGTTCACACACCATGGATACGTGACCAAGAGGTACTGGCCAGTTAGGTAAAACATTATTGATCTGACTGCTGTAAGCAGACGGATCGATGCGCGCGCCATCGTTGGCCACCCTCCAGGTGTAGTCCTCTCTCATTCAGGCTCCTTTCGTGACTATATCACGTCTAAAAAATTATATCAGAAGACACATCACGTTTGTGCTTTAAGTATCTTCCATATTGAAAAATTGACACCTCTTCAGTAGAAAACCTAGGAATCCTCGATTGTTTCTGCCCATTACGTCTATACAATCTCATCATAGGAGTGGCCCTGCTTGGTTGATCAAATCAAGCAGTGTGTCTCATAAAAATTATTTCGCTGTATGAACAGACTTAAGACTGCCGGAGAAGCAGGC
>JAMFTG010001181.1:0-80511 GCA_023974075.1 Chaenocephalus aceratus
CCCCCCCCCCCCCCCCCAGACGTCTGCACTTGCACAGGAAGAGGTCGGAGGTCAAAGGTCAGATGGCCGGAGTCTCTCTGCTAAAACCGCTGAAGGGCGTCGACCCCAACCTGATCAGCAACCTGGAGACCTTCTTCACCCTGGACTACCCCAAGGTACACACACACACACACACACACACACACACACACACACACACACACACACACACACACACACATACGCACACACCTTTCAGTCGGAGAGTACAGTCATATAAATCTTTTTTTGTGTTCCTGTTCTGATTTTATATAAAGCGTCTTTGAGCGTTAGGAAAAGTGCTATACAAATCCAATGTATTATTACTATATATATAATTGTGTGTGTGTGTGTGTGTGTGCGTGTGCGTGCGCAGTACGAGGTGCTGCTGTGTGTTCAGGATCAGGACGACCCCGCGGTGGATGTGTGTAAGAAGCTTTTGGGGAAATACCCCAACGTTGACGCCCGTCTGTTCATCGGTGAGAAACGGCCCACTGTTTGTCTCAGCTAGCTACATGTAGCCGCTAACGTTAGCACGTGTTGGTTCTCAGGGGGGAAGAAAGTTGGAATCAACCCCAAGATCAACAACCTGATGCCGGGCTACGAGGGAGCGAAGTACGGGCTGGTGTGGATCTGTGACAGCGGCATCAGAGGTACTGACCCACTGGCACTCTGAGCGACTGCTTTAGCTGTTTTATTTGTTCTTTGTCCAGTATATAATATATAAAGATATTTATATATATATATATATATTTATATAAATATATGTATTTATATATTATATGTGTGTGTGTGTGTGTGTGTGTGTGTGTGTGTGTGTGTGTGTGTGTGTGTGTGTGTGTGTGTGTGTGTGTGTGTGTGTGTGTGTGTGTGTGTGTGTGTGTGTGTGTGTGTGTGTGTGTGTGTGTGTGTGTGTGTGTCAGTGAAACCTGACTCCCTCACAGATATGACCAATCAGATGACAGAGAAGGTGGGGTTGGTGCACGGCTTGCCGTACGTTGCTGACCGTCAGGGCTTCGCTGCCACCCTGGAACAGGTAGGCAGACATTTGCGTCCAGCAGCTCCCTGTAAACCATAACAACCTCTCTGCTATCACATGCTATCACATGCTATCACATGCTAACACATGCTATCACATGCTATCACATGCTAACACATGCTATCACATGCTATCACATGCTATCACATGCTATCACATGCTAACACATGCTATCACATGCTAACACATGCTATCACATGCTATCACATGCTAACACATGCTATCACATGCTATCACATGCTATCACATGCTAACACATGCTATCACATGCTATCACATGCTAACACATGCTATCACATGCTATCACATGCTATCACATGCTAACACATGCTATCACATGCTATCACATGCTAACACATGCTATCACATGTACTTCAGGTGTACTTCGGAACGTCCCACCCCCGCTCCTACATCTCGGCCAACGTGACGGGGATAAAGTGTGTGACGGGCATGTCGTGTCTGATGAGGAAAGACGTGCTGGATCAGGCCGGAGGATTGGTCGCCTTCGCCCAGTACATCGCTGAGGACTACTTCATGGCTAAAGCCATCGCTGACAGGTTAGCACGTTAGCACCGTACATCGCTGAGGATTACTTCATGGCTAAAGCCATCGCTGACAGGTTAGCACATTAGCATCGTACATCGCGGAGGATTACTTCATGGCTAAAGCCATCGCTGACAGGTTGGCACGTTAGCACCGTACATCGCTGAGGATTACTTCATGGCTAAAGCCATCGCTGACAGGTTAGCACGTTAGCACCGTACATCGCGGAGGATTACTTTATGGCTAAAGCCATCGCTGACAGGTTAGCACGTTAGCCCGTACATCGCGGAGGATTACTTCATGGCTAAAGCCATCGCTGACAGGTTAGCACGTTAGCACCGTACATCGCGGAGGATTACTTCATGGCTAAAGCCATCGCTGACAGGTTAGCACGTTAGCACCGTACATCGCTGAGGATTACTTCATGGCTAAAGCCATCGCTGACAGGTTAGCACGTTAGCCTCGTACATCGCGGCGGATTACTTCATGGCTAAAGCCATCGCTGACAGGTTAGCACGTTAGCATCGTACATCGCGGAGGATTACTTCATGGCTAAAGCCATCGCTGACAGGTTAGCACGTTAGCCCCGTACATCGCGGAGGATTACTTCATGGCTAAAGCCATCGCTGACAGGTTAGCACGTTAGCATCGTACATCGCGGAGGATTACTTCATGGCTAAAGCCATCGCTGACAGGTTAGCACGTTAGCCTCGTACATCGCGGGGGATTACTTCATGGCTAAAGCCATCGCTGACAGGTTAGCACGTTAGCCCCGTACATCGCGGAGGATTACTTCATGGCTAAAGCCATCGCTGACAGGTTAGCACGTTAGCCCCGTACATCGCGGAGGATTACTTCATGGCTAAAGCCATCGCTGACAGGTTAGCACGTTAGCCCCGTACATCGCGGAGGATTACTTCATGGCTAAAGCCATCGCTGACAGGTTAGCACGTTAGCACCGTACATCACTGAGGATTACTTCATGGCTAAAGCCATCGCTGACAGGTTAGCACGTTAGCACCGTACATCGCGGGGGATTACTTCATGGCTAAAGCCATCGCTGACAGGTTAGCACATTAGCATCGTACATCACTGAGGATTACTTCATGGCTAAAGCCATCGCTGACAGGTTAGCACGTTAGCACCGTACATCGCGGGGGATTACTTCATGGCTAAAGCCATCGCTGACAGGTTAGCACGTTAGCATCGTACATCGCGGAGGATTACTTCATGGCTAAAGCCATCGCTGACAGGTTAGCACGTTAGCATCGTACATCGCGGAGGATTACTTCATGGCTAAAGCCATCGCTGACAGGTTAGCACGTTAGCATCGTACATCGCTGAGGATTACTCAAGCGGAGAACTCTGGGGAACAGCCGGGACCCCAATACGGAAGTGCCACACACTGCAGTTCATACATGGGCCGCTAGGGACTGGCTGCAGAAAGGAGCAGTGTCCATAGACCCCCATGTTAAAACGCCCAACTTCACAGCAGAAAAAACCATGTTTCTCTCCCTGGCTCCATACATGTTTATTATCGATATAGTTAGATTCCACCTTCATGATTATGGATCTGTGAGTGAATTGTTTTCTAACACGACCCTTTTATTTATATTAAGCCTTAAAGTTTTTGCATAAATCAGGGCGTGGCCACGTTGATGGACACGTACATGCCTCACTGTCAGCTAACAGCAACTTGTCCACTCTGCTAGCTACAACCATAGAGGCTACAACGATAGTTAGTCATAGTACTGCACTTGACCCTTTAGCTTTAGCCGTGTTCGTGGTGATTGTGCCTTTTAGGGAATATTGTTACAAATACCAGACAATTAAAATGTGGTGCTGTGCGCTTGAATGTACGAACAGAACTTCCAAGAAGTCTAACATGATAATATTATACATGCTAACCCGTTCGCAGGTGTTTGTGTGCTTGGTAGCTTAGCTTGCTACCAGCTAAGGACGTAACCCTTTATGCAGACATATACATTTAGTTTATGATTCAGCCTTGGGTCAGACTTGTATAGTCGATGGCTATGACGCCCATGCTAAACGGGAGCAAATGTTAAAAGGGGACCCAATTATCCCAGTGGTGGCCGCCGGAGCTAACGGAGCCGCAGGGGGCTAGCTCCAGCCGGCGTCCCGGAGCTAGCCCCCTGCGGCTCCGTTGGGTCCGGGCGGTGGAGTCCGTCTTTTCTCAACGTGTGAATGACATTAAGAATAACAACATATAGCTAATTCTCTTGCAGATCGTCTCGTTTGATGAATGTAACGTTTATATAGGGGGACGACACTGTGAGCAGTCACTTGGTATGCATGTGTTTCATGTTAGCTTAGCTTCTTAGCCTGAGCTAGCTCTGTTTACTTCCAGTTGGGAGGCAGCAGGTCCCGCCTCGGCTCCGCCTCTTTGCCCTTAGAGCAGGCGGGATTAGACTCCGCCCACTAAGGGCTTCTCGGCAGCTCTGCAGAACCCTATGGGTGACGTCACGGACACTACGTCCATTTATATATACAGGCTATGGGATTACTTCATAGCTAAAGCCATCGCTGACAGGTTAGCACGTTAGCACGTTAGCATCCCTGCACTGAACATCAGAGCCTGTTATGGTCTGTCTCCTCAGGGGCTGGAGGTTCTCCATGGCGACGCAGGTGGCGATGCAGAAACTCTGGCTCGTACTCGATTGGCCAGTTCCAGTCCCGCATGATCAGGTGACCTCACTGCTCCATTTGATTGGCTGTTTCTACTATAACCCTAACCCTGTTATTACAGGTGTGTAGCTTCAGGTGTGTGTGTGTGTGTCTCAGGTGTGTGTGTCTCAGGTGTGTGTCTCAGGTGTGTGTTGTCTCAGGTGTGTGTGTCTCAGGTGTGTGTCTCTCAGGTGTGTGTGTGTGTGTGTGTCTCAGGTGTGTAACTAAAGGTGTGTGTGTCTCAGGTGTGTAACTTATGGTGTGTGTGTGTCTCAGGTGTGTAACTAAAGGTGTGTGTGTGTCTCTCAGGTGTGTAACTAAAGGTGTGTGTGTCTCTCAGGGGTGTAACTAAAGGTGTGTGTGTGTCTCAGGTGTGTAACTAAAGGTGTGTGTGTGTCTCTCAGGTGTGTAACTAAAGGTGTGTGTGTCTCTCAGGTGTGTAACTAAAGGTGTGTGTGTCTCAGGTGTGTAACTAAAGGTGTGTGGTGTGTCTCAGGTGTGTAACTTATGGTGTGTGTGTGTCTCAGGTGTGTAACTAAAGGTGTGTGTGTGTCTCAGGTGTGTAACTAAAGGTGTGTGTGTGTCTCAGGTGTGTAACTAAAGGTGTGTGTGTCTCAGGTGTGTAACTAAAGGTGTGTGTGTGTCTCAGGTGTGTAACTTATGGTGTGTGTGTCTCAGGTGTGTAACTAAAGGTTTGTGTGTGTTCCAGGTGTGTAACTAAAGGTGTGTGTATCTCAAGTGTGTAACTAAAGGTGTGTGTGTCTCAGGTGTGTAACTAAGGTGTGTGTGTGGCTCAGGTGTGTAGCTAAAGGTGTGTGTGTCTCAGGTGTGTAACTAAAGGTGTGTGTGTGTGTGTGTGTAACTAAAGGTGTGTGTGTCTCAGGTGTGTAACTAAAGGTGTGTGTGTCTCAGGTGTGGAACTAAAGGTGTGTGTGTGTGTTCCAGGTGTGTAACTAAAGGTGTGTGTGTCTCAGGTGTGTAACTAAAGGTGTGTGTCTCTGGTGTGTAACTAAAGGTGTGTGTGTGTGTCTCAGGTGTGTAACTAAAGGTGTGTGTGTCTTCAGGTGTGTAACTAAAGGTGTGTGTGTGTGTCTCAGGTGTGTAACTAAAGGTGTGTGTGTCTCTGGTGTGTAACTAAAGGTGTGTGTGTGTGTCTCAGGTGTGTAACTAAAGGTGTGTGTGTCTCAGGTGTGTAACTAAAGGTGTGTGTCTCTGGTGTGTAACTAAAGGTGTGTGTGTGTGTCTCAGGTGTGTAACTAAAGGTGTGTGTGTCTCAGGTGTGTAACTAAAGGTGTGTGTGTGTGTCTCAGGTGTGTAACTAAAGGTGTGTGTGTCTCTGGTGTGTAACTAAAGGTGTGTGTGTGTGTGTCTCAGGTGTTGTAACTAAAGGTGTGTGTGTCTCAGGTTGTGTAACTAAAGGTGTGTGTGTCTCTGGTGTGTAACTAAAGGTGTGTGTGTGTGTCTCTGGTGTGTAACTAAAGGTGTGTGTGTCTCAGGTGTGTAACTAAAGGTGTGTGTCTCTGGTGTGTAACTAAAGGTGTGTGTGTGTGTCTCAGGTGTGTAACTAAAGGTGTGTGTGTGTGTCTCAGGTGTGTAACTAAAGGTGTGTGTCTCTGGTGTGTAACTAAAGGTGTGTGTGTGTGTCTCTGGTGTGTAACTAAAGGTGTGTGTCTCTGGTGTGTAACTAAAGGTGTGTGTGTTCCAGGTGTGTGTGTGTGTCTCAGGTGTGTAACTAAAGGTGTGTGTGTTCCAGGTGTGTGTGTGTGTGTCTCAGGTGTGTAACTAAAGGTGTGTGTGTTCCAGGTGGACCAAGCTGAGGATCAACATGCTGCCGGGCACCGTGCTGGAACCCGTGTCAGAGTGCTTTCTGGCGAGCCTCATCATTGGCTGGGCCGCTCATTATGTGTTCAGGTACTCAGCCAATCACATGACATCACATGACATCACATGACATCACATGACATCACATGACATCACATGACTTGACATGACATGTCACTTGTTAGACGCTTTTATCCAGAGCGACTAACAGTAAGTGCGTTCGACCAGGAAGACATGTGTGACTTGGTGAGGCTGGATTTGGAGCCGGTGAGCAGGCCTCAGTTTTGCTACCGTGAAGCTTCAGGGGGTTCCAGCTCCTGCTGTCCTCTTGTTGTTCTGTCCTTTTGTTTTTACGTCTTCTTGAGGAACCTACTGCTGCAGGTCTCCCTGAAAAGAGATCATTGATCTCAATGGATAAATAAAGGTTTTGAATTTAATTGTAAGCTTTCTGATGTCCTGATGTCAGTGGGAGCTCGTTCCACCATCTTGGAGCCAGGATAACAAACCCACGTGTTTCTGCTGATGGGAACTTGGGTCCCCCTCGCAGCGAGGGTGCAGCGAGCCGTCTGGCTGATGCAGAGCGGAGTGCACGTGCTGGGGTGCACGGTGTGTAACCATGTCCTGGATGCAGGAAGGGCCAGATCCATTCACAGCATGGTACGCAAGCACCAGGGTCTGGAAGTGGATTCTAGCAGTTACCGGAAGCCAGTGGAGGGAGCGGAGGAGCGGGTGGAACATTCAGGAAGGCTGAAGACCAGACGAGCCGCTGCATTCTGGATGAGAGAGGTCGGATGGCGCATGCAGGCAGACCAGCAGGAGGGAGCTGCAGTAGTCTAGTGAGGGTGACGAGAGCCTGGACCAGAACCTGCGTGGCTCTCTGGGTCTGCTGGGGACGCGTCCTCCTGATGCTGTAGAGCGTGTATCTGCAGCAGCGGGTTGCAGCAGCGATGTTTGCAGTGAAGGACAGGTTGTTATCTAGGGTCTCACCCAGAGTCCTTGCAGTCTGAGTCGGGGAGACAGCAGAGGGGCCGATGCTGATAGTCAGGTCAAGAGGAGGACAGTCAGCGTAGCAGTGGGATGAAAAACCATGCGGGCTAATGACTAATCCCAGCGAGTTAGTGTACAGGGAGAAGAGGAGGGGACCGAGAACAGAGCCCTGAGGGACCCCTGTAGTTAATTGGGTCGGACTCGGACCCTCTCCGAGTGACCCTGTAGGTGCGGTCTTTGAGGTATGAGGGGAGGAGGGAAAGTGCAGAGCCTGAAACTCCAAGTTCTTGGAGAGTGAAGGAGGATCTGATGGTTCACCGTGTCGAATGCAGCAGACAGGTCCAACAGGATGAGGACAGAGGAGAGGGAGGCTGCTTTGCAGTGTGCAGTTCCTCAGAGACAGCAAGGAGGCCAGTTTCTGTGGAGTGGTCCAAGAGGGTGGAGGGGGAAGGGGCTTTGGGGGGGTCCAGGAGGGAGGAGGGGGGAGGGGCTTTGGGGGGGTCCAGGAGGGGGAAGGGGCTTTGGGGGGGTCCAGGAGGGAGGAGGGGGGAGGGGCTTTGGGGGGGTCCAGGAGGGAGAAGGGGCTTTGGGGGGGTCCAGGAGGGAGGGAGGAGGGGGAAGGGGCTTTGGGGGGGTCCAGGAGGGAGGAGGGGGAAGGGGCTTTGGGGGGGTCCAGGAGGGAGGGAGGAGGGGGAAGGGGCTTTGGGGGGGTCCAGGAGGGAGGAGGGGGAAGGGGCTTTGGGGGGTCCAGGAGGGAGGGAGGGAGGAGGGGGAAGGGGCTTTGGGGGGTCCAGGAGGGAGGGAGGAGGGGGAAGGGGCTTTGGGGGGGTCCAGGAGGGAGGGTGGAGGGGGAAGGGGCTTTGGGGGGGGTCCAGGAGGGAGGAGGGGGGAGGGGCTTTGGGGGGGTCCAGGAGGGAGAAGGGGCTTTGGGGGGGGTCCAGGAGGGAGGGAGGAGGGGGAAGGGGCTTTGGGGGGGTCCAGGAGGGAGGGAGGAGGGGGAAGGGGCTTTGGGGGGGTCGAGATGTACCTGTGCTCTCAGGTGTTAGTGATACATGTACCTGTGCTCTCAGGTGCTAATGATACATGTACCTGTGCACTCAGGTGCTAATGATACATGTACCTGTGCACTCAGGTGCTAATGATACATGTACCTGTACTCTCAGGTGCTAGTGATACATGTACCTGTGCTCTCAGGTGCTAATGATACATGTACCTGTGCACTCAGGTGCTAATGATACATGTACCTGTGCTCTCAGGTGCTAATGATACATGTACCTGTGCTCTCAGGTGCTAGTGATACATGTACCTGTGCTCTCAGGTGCTAATGATACATGTACCTGTGCACTCAGGTGCTAATGATACATGTACCTGTGCTCTCAGGTGCTAATGATACATGTACCTGTGCTCTCAGGTGCTAGTGATACATGTACCTGTGCTCTCAGGTGCTAGTGATACATGTACCTGTGCTCTCAGGTGCTAGTGATACATGTACCTGTGCTCTCAGGTGCTAATGATACATGTACCTGTGCTCTCAGGTGCTAATGATACATGTACCTGTGCTCTCAGGTGCGAGTGATACATGTACCTGTGCTCTCAGGTGCTAGTGATACATGTACCTGTGCTCTCAGGTGCTAATGATACATGTACCTGTGCTCTCAGGTGCTAATGATACATGTACCTGTGCTCTCAGGTGCTAATGATACATGTACCTGTGCTCTCAGGTGCTAATGATACATGTACCTGTGCTCTCAGGTGTTACGGCAGGTGCTAATGATACATGTACCTGTGCTCTCAGGTGTTACGGCAGGTGCTAATGATACATGTACCTGTGCTCTCAGGTGTTACGGCAGGTGCTAATGATACATGTACCTGTGCTCTCAGGTGCTAATGATACATGTACCTGTGCTCTCAGGTGCTAGTGATACATGTACCTGCGCTCTCAGGTGCTAGTGATACATGTACCTGTGCTCTCAGGTGCTAGTGATACATGTACCTGCGCTCTCAGGTGCTACTGATACATGTACCTGTGCTCTCAGGTGCTAGTGATACATATACCTGCGCTCTCAGGTGCTACTGATACATGTACCTGTGCTCTCAGGTGCTACTGATACATGTACCTGTGCTCTCAGGTGCTAGTGATACATGTACCTGTGCTCTCAGGTGCTAGTGATACATGTACCTGTGCTCTCAGGTGCTAGTGATACATGTACCTGTGCTCTCAGGTGCTAATGATACATGTACCTGTGCACTCAGGTGCTAATGATACATGTACCTGTGCTCTCAGGTGCTAGTGATACATGTACCTGTGCTCTCAGGTGCTAATGATACATGTACCTGTGCTCTCAGGTGCTAGTGATACATGTACCTGTGCTCTCAGGTGCTAGTGATACATGTACCTGTGCTCTCAGGTGCTAATGATACATGTACCTGTGCACTCAGGTGCTAATGATACATGTACCTGTGCTCTCAGGTGCTAATGATACATGTACCTGTGCTCTCAGGTGCTAATGATACATGTACCTGTGCTCTCAGGTGCTAATGATACATGTACCTGTACTCTCAGGTGCTAGTGATACATGTACCTGTGCTCTCAGGTGCTAATGATACATGTACCTGTGCTCTCAGGTGCTAATGATACATGTACCTGTGCTCTCAGGTGCTAATGATACATGTACCTGTGCACTCAGGTGCTAATGATACATGTACCTGTGCTCTCAGGTGCTAGTGATACATGTACCTGTGCTCTCAGGTGCTAGTGATACATGTACCTGTGCTCTCAGGTGCTAATGATACATGTACCTGTGCTCTCAGGTGCTAATGATACATGTACCTGTGCTCTCAGGTGCTAGTGATACATGTACCTGTGCTCTCAGGTGCTAGTGATACATGTACCTGTGCTCTCAGGTGCTAGTGATACATGTACCTGTGCTCTCAGGTGCTAATGATACATGTACCTGTGCTCTCAGGTGGGACATGATGGTCTTCTTCATGTGTCACTGCCTGGCCTGGTTCATCTCGGACTACATCCAGCTCACTGGAGTCCAGGTACAGTACATGCTTTTATTTTGAAATGTACATCATATTGTTAGAGCTCAACAATTACCAAAATATGAAAGTAACTAACTGTTGAATAAAAAGGGAATGTTCCTGTGAGGGGATACTGATGTAAAGCGTGGTGTGGCCTGCAGGGCGGCGCTCTCTGCTTCTCCAAGCTGGACTTCGCGGGTGGCTTGGTTCATCAGGGAGTCCATGGCCGTGCAGATCTTCCTGTCTGCGCTCTGGGACCCCACGATCTCCTGGAGGACGGGTCGGTACCGGCTCCGCTGTGGAGGCACGGCCGAGGAGATCCTGGACGTCTAGAGGGGGGGGGGGGAGAGAGGAGAGAGAGAGAGAGAGAGAGAGAGTGAGAGAGTGAGAGTGAGTGTGAGTGTGAGTGTGTGAGTGTGAGAGAGAGAGAGAGAGTGTGTGAGAGAGTGTGAGTGTGAGTGTGTGAGTGTGAGAGAGAGGAGAGAGTGTGTGTGTGTGTGAGAGTGTGTGAGTGTGTGTGTGTGTGTGAGTGAGAGAGTGTGAGTGTGTGTGTGTGTGAGTGTGTGTGTGTGTCTGAGTGAGAGAGAGAGAGAATATCCTGGACGTCTGAGTGAGAGAGAGAGATTTTATCTATTTATGTTCCTTTGGTGCTAAACTTGTTGATGCCAGAACAAGCCAATGAGACGCCTCGCACTGAACCACCTGATCTTTCATCAGAACGCCAAACAGCCTATCAGGAGGGAGCAGTCAAAACGCTCCTCCCTGATTGGCTGCTGTACAGAAACCCTGAGAGCTGATTGGAGAATATTCTGCTGACATGAATCCAGACTGAAGGGGACAGGGTCTGAGGTCCAGGGGCAGCTCGTGGGTGTAAACAGAGTTTCTGTTGAGCTCCGAAGCATTTCCTCGTCTCCCGAGGAACGTCTCGAGGTTCTGCACCTGAACACCTGCTACCTGTCACACACACCTGCTCACACACACCTGTCACACACACCTGCTCACTTCAAACTCTGGTTCTCATAAATCAAGAAGAGAAAGAGAGAAAATTAGAACCGAATCCTAAAATCTAAATACCTGAAATCTGAAGATGACCATCAGCAGGTGAGCAGTGTGACAGAGTGATGTCACTTCCTGCTGTTATTACAGGTGTGACAGGCAGGTGTGTGATGTCACTTCCTGCTGTTATTACAGGTGTGACAGGCAGGTGTGTGATGTCACTTCCTGCTGTTATTACAGGTGTGACAGGCAGGTGTGTGATGTCACTTCCTGCTGTTATTACAGGTGTGACAGGCAGGTGTGTGTGATGTCACTTCCTGCTGTTATTACAGGTGTGACAGGCAGGTGTGTGATGTCACTTCCTGCTGTTATTACAGGTGTGACAGGCAGGTCGTCCAATCTAATTTCTTCGTGCCAAAACAGCGGCCAATCAGATCACAGGATTTTACTTTTTATTTGACTGCTTTTGTTAAAGTCCCCCCCCCCCCCCCCCAAGAAGATTATTCTAATGATTATTTGAATGATTCCAGTATTAACGGTCACAACATTTAATCTGCAAATAAAGACCAACATTTCAGAGTCGTGTGTGTGTGTTAGCTAGGGGTTTGGTTGATGACATCATCGTGAGTCGGACGAACCCGTCGTCCAATAGGATCATCAGGATTTGTTTGTTGTTTTTTTTTTATTGAACTGATCTGCTGTAGTCTGCAAACCGACCAATCACAGAGGGTTGTGTCAACACAGGAACAATAAAGTTTTATCCTTTCAAAACTGCACCTGTGTGTTTGTGCTGCACTCTGATTGGCTGGGAGGACAAAGTGGGCGGGGCTCCAGTAGCTGCGTCATATTCCCAATTATTACTAAACATGTATTTTGTATTTATGTAGTTATATATCGATGTGTTTATTGATGTAGTTATGTACTTATATATTGATGTAGTTATATATATATCTATATTGATGTAGTAGTTATGTTATAGGTTGATATTTATAACTTCAGTATGTCGGTGTTACACATCTCTTCGTCCATGTGCATCTTTGGCTGCAGACCGGAAGTGGGCAGAGTGGATGACTTCCGGTGTGCTGCAGGATCTTTGTAAAGTGGGTGAAAGGTGAAGAAGAAGAACAGGCTGTCATTCAGAGGACCAGAAGACCGTCATCATGCTGCAGAACACAGGGTGAGTCCGCAGAACCGGCCCGCTGACAGCAGAGTTATTCAGGTCTCTCCTCGGGTGCGTTTAGCCTCCGGTCTCTCCTCTCGGGATCCCGTGTTAATAAACTTCGGAGAACCCGGTCCACGAACAGCTGGAACAGAGTTATTCGGGTCTCTCCTCGGGTGCGTTTAACCTCCGGTCTGCTCCTCTCTCGCCTCTCAGGGATTCCGGTTCTTTAGTTTGTTTATTAAACGGCCCAGAGTCCTGTTCTGGAGCTTCCGTGGTTCCGACCTTTCACCCAGAAACTCTACCGCTGTACTTTAGTGAAGCATTCCGCGTCCTTTCACAATAAGAGCCTTGTCATTATCCAACCAGCGCCATATAGATAGAATACGATTCTATTATATGGCTCTGTATCCAACCTGTTCAGTCCTTTCACAATAAGAGCCGTGTCATTATCCAACCTGTTCAGTCCTTTCACAATAAGAGCCGTGTCATTATCCAACCTGTTCAGTCCTTTCACAATAAGAGCCGTGTCATTATCCAACCTGTTCAGTCCTTTCACAATAAGAGCCGTGTCATTATCCAACCTGTTCAGTCCTTTCACAATAAGAGCCGTGTCATTATCCAACCTGTTCAGTCCTTTCACAATAAGAGCCGTGTCATTATCCAACCTGTTCAGTCCTTTCACAATAAGAGCCGTGTCATTATCCAACCTGTTCAGTCCTTTCACAATAAGAGCCGTGTCATTATCCAACCTGTTCAGTCCTTTCACAATAAGAGCCGTGTCATTATCCAGCCTGTTCAGTCCTTTCACAATAAGAGCCGTGTCATTATCCAACCTGTTCAGTCCTTTCACAATAAGAGCCGTGTCATTATCCAACCTGTTCAGTCCTTTCACAATAAGAGCCGTGTCATTATCCAACCTGTTCAGTCCTTTCACAATAAGAGCCGTGTCATTATCCAACCTGTTAGCATGTGTTAGCGTCCCTCTCTTTGTTGCAGGAAGCTACGAGGCTGCACGCTCTTCATCACGGGAGCGAGTCGAGGCATCGGGAAGGCGATCGCTCTGAAGGCGGCGCGAGACGGAGCGAACATCGTTGATTGCTGCCAAGACAGCAGAACCTCATCCAAAACTACCAGGAACCATCTATAGTGCCGCCAAGGAGGGTGAGCTAACAGGCTAATGCTAACAACACACAGCCCCGCCAAGGAGGGTGAGCTAACAGGCTAATGCTAACAACCCACAGTCCCGCCAAGGAGGTGAGCTAACAGGCTAATGCTAACAACACACAGCCCCGCCAAGGAGGGTGAGCTAACAGGCTAATGCTAACAACACACAGCCCCGCCAAGGAGGGTGAGCTAACAGGCTAATGCTAACAACACACAGCCCCGCCAAGGAGGGTGAGCTAACAGGCTAATGCTAACAACACACAGCGCTGCCAAGGAGGGTGAGCTAACAGGCTAATGCTAACAACACACAGCCCCGCCAAGGAGCGTGAGCTAACAGGCTAATGCTAACAACACACAGCCCCGCCAAGGAGGGTGAGCTAACAGGCTAATGCTAACAACACACAGTGTCGCCAAGGAGGGTGAGCTAACAGGCTAATGCTAACAACACACAGCCCCGCCAAGGAGGGTGAGCTAACAGGCTAATGCTAACAACGCACAGCACCACCAAGGAGGGTGAGCGAACAGGCTAATGCTAACAACCACACAGCCCCGCCAAGGAGGGTGAGCTAACAGGCTAATGCTCACAACACACAGCCCCGCCAAGGAGGGTGAGCTAACAGGCTAATGCTAACAACACACAGCCCTGCCAAGGAGCGTGAGCTAACAGGCTAATGCTAACAACACACAGCCCTGCCAAGGAGGGTGAGCTAACAGGCTAATGCTCACAACACACAGCCCTGCCAAGGAGCGTGAGCTAACAGGCTAATGCTAACAACACACAGCCCTGCCAAGGAGGGTGAGCTAACAGGCTAATGCTAACAACACACAGCCCTGCCAAGGAGGGTGAGCTAACAGGCTAATGCTAACAACGCACAGCACCACCAAGGAGGGTGAGCTAACAGGCTAATGCTAACAACACACAGTGCCGCCAAGGAGGGTGAGCTAATAGGCTAATGCTAACAACACACAGCCCCGCCAAGGAGGGTGAGCTAACAGGCTAATGCTAACAACACACAGCCCCGCCAAGGAGCGTGAGCTAACAGGCTAATGCTAACAACACACAGCCCCGCCAAGGAGGGTGAGCTAACAGGCTAATGCTAACAACACACAGCCCCGCCAAGGAGGTGAGCTAACAGGCTAATGCTAACAACACACAGCCCTGCCAAGGAGGGTGAGCTAACAGGCTAATGCTAACAACACACAGCCCCGCCAAGGAGGGTGAGCTAACAGGCTAATGCTAACAACACACAGCCCCGCCAAGGAGGGTGAGCTAACAGGCTAATGCTAACAACACACAGCCCTGCCAAGGAGGGTGAGCTAACAGGCTAATGCTAACAACACACAGCCCCGCCAAGGAGGGTGAGCTAACAGGCTAATGCTAACAACACCACAGCCCTGCCAAGGAGGGTGAGCTAACAGGCTAATGCTAACAACACACAGCCCCGCCAAGGAGGGTGAGCTAACAGGCTAATGCTCACACACTGCAGGAAGTAAAACGTAATTCATACAAATATATAAAATATAGCGTGTGTGCGGTCTCTCTCTCTCTCTCTAGTGGAGGAGGCGGGGGGGCAGGCGTTGGCATGTATTGTTGATATTCGTGACGAGCAGCAGGTCGTAGACGCAGTTCAAAAAGCCATCGAGAGATTCGGAGGTAAGACGTTAAATCATTAAAACTCCTGAGAAATGAAACAACAGGAAGTCATAAATGCTGACATCATCACTGTGCTGCTCTCTGATTGGCAGGAATCGACATCCTGGTGAACAACGCGTCGGCCATCAGCCTCACAGGCACTCTGGAGACTCCTCTGAAGAGAGTGGACCTGATGCTGGGGGTCAACCTGAGGGGGACATATTTAACGTAACACACGCACTGACACACACGCACTGACACACACACACACACACACACACACACACACACACACACACACACACACACACGTTCTCCTCACATCCTGTGTGTGTGAACAGGTCGAAGCTGGTTCTTCCTCACCTGCTGAAGAGTCGTTCTCCTCACATCCTGAATCTGTCTCCGCCTCTCAACCTGAACCCCATCTGGTTCAAGAACCACACAGGTAACCATAGCAGTAACCATAGCAACCAGCCAGCATCCCATCATGCACCTGTGCTCTGATCACCCTCTGTTTGTGTCTGCAGCCTACACCATGGCTAAGTACGGCATGTCCATGTGTGTCCTGGGGATGGCCGAGGAGTTCAGAGGTCAGGTGGCCGTCAACGCCCTGTGGCCCAAAACCGGTAATATTACTATATTTATATTATTAGTGGCTTCAGAGGGTCCGAGACCAGAGCCCTGCTAGAGAGTGGCTTCAGAGGGTCCGAGACCAGAGCCCTGCTAGAGAGTGGCTTCAGAGGGTCCGAGACCAGAGCCCTGCTAGAGAGTGGCTTCAGAGGGTCCGAGACCAGAGCCCTGCTAGAGAGTGGCTTCAGAGGGTCCGAGACCAGAGCCCTGCTAGAGAGTGGCTTCAGAGGGTCCGAGACCAGAGCCCTGCTAGAGAGTGGCTTCAGAGGGTCCGAGACCAGAGCCCTGCTAGAGAGTGGCTTCAGAGGGTCCGAGACCAGAGCCCTGCTAGAGAGTGGCTTCAGAGGGTCCGAGACCAGAGCCCTGCTAGAGAGTGGCTTCAGAGGGTCCGAGACCAGAGCCCTGTTCCACAGCTTCAGAGTGGCTTCAGAGGGTCTGAGACCAGAGCCCTGTACCACAGCTAGAGAGTGGCTTCAGAGGGTCTGAGACCAGAGCCCTGTACCACAGCTAGAGAGTGGCTTCAGAGGGTCCGAGACCAGAGCCCTGTACCACAGCTAGAGAGTGGCTTCAGAGGGTCTGAGACCAGAGCCCTGTACCACAGCTAGAGAGTGGCTTCAGAGGGTCTGAGACCAGAGCCCTGTACCACAGCTAGAGAGTTAGGGTTAGTGATGTGGGGTGTGTGTGTGTGTGTGTGTGTGTGTGTGTGTGTGTGTGTGTGTGTGTGTGTGTGTGTGTGTGTGTGTGTCAGCGATCCAGACGGCAGCGATGGAGATGTTGGGGGGGGAGGGCGTCTCTAAGCAGTGCCGCACGGTGGACATCATGGCCGACGCTGCGTACGCTGTCCTCTCTCGAGGGACCGACTTCACGGGGAACTTCCTGGTGGACGAAGATGTCCTGAGACAGCAGGGGGTCCAGGACTTTGAGCAGTACGCTGTGCAGCCAGGTGAGCTACCGAGCTAACAGAGCTAACACACTCATCAGCTGGTACTCATGCTGGCCTCTGATTGGTCCACAGGTCACCCCCTGCTGCCAGACTTCTTCCTGGACGACGCCCCTGAGACGCTGGTGGAGAAGATGGAGCAACACGGTGAACACATGTTATAAACACGTTATTAAAAACATGTTATCCGTAAAGGTGGGGTACGTTTGAGAAACCGGCTGAGATCGCTAGACTTTGAAAATACACAACCGGAGAAAAATCTGCCACTTCCTCTCAGAGCCCCTCCCCCTCAGAGCCCTTCCCTCACAGAGCCCCTTCCTCACAGAGCCCCTTCCTCACAGAGCCCCTTCCTCACAGAGCCCCTTCCTCACAGAGCCCCTCCCCCTCAGAGCCCCTTCCTCACAGAGCCCCTCCCCTCAGAGCCCCTCCCCCTCAGAGCCCCTCCCCTCAGAGCCCCTCCCCCTCAGAGCCCCTCCCCCTCAGAGCCCCTTCCTCACAGAGCCCCTCCCCCTCAGAGCCCCTTCCTCACAGAGCCCCTCCCCCTCAGAGCCCCTTCCTCACAGAGCCCCTCCCCCTCAGAGCCCCTCCCCCACAGAGCCCCTCCCCCTCAGAGCCCCTCCCCCTCAGAGCCCCTCCCCCTCAGAGCCCCTCCCCCACAGAGCCCCTTCCTCACAGAGCCCCTCCCCCTCAGAGCCCCTCCCTCACAGAGCCCCTCCCCCTCAGAGCCACTTCCTCTCAGAGCCCCTCCCCCACAGAGCCCCTCCCTCACAGAGCCCCTCCCCCTCAGAGCCCCTCCCCCACAGAGCCCCTTCCTCACAGAGCCCCTCCCCCTCAGAGCCACTTCCTCTCAGAGCCCCTCCCCCTCAGAGCCCCTCCCCCTCAGAGCCCCTCCCCCACATAGCCCCTCCCCCACATAGCCCCTCCCCCTCAGAGCCCCTCCCCCTCAGAGCCCCTCCCCCTCAGAGCCGTGTATCTCGAGCCGGTTTCTGAAACTTACCGACCCCACCTTTGAGATGTCCATGTTTACTGTAAGTGTTAACCAGGTGTTATCTCCTGTTGCTAGGGGCGACCCCAGCCTTCAGACCCCCAACATCATCGGCCACGCCCCTCTCTGGAGGACCAATAGAAAACACCTTCGACGCCATCAAGGCGGTGATCAACGAAGACGTTATCAAGACGACGCAGGGCATCTACCAGTTCGACCTCTCAGGTAACGTCATGTGTTCTTGGGAGTCGGGAGCGCTGATCATTAATTCCGGTAAATTACTCGGACCTACTGATTGGCCGAACAGAAGTGATTGAGTCAATGTTTCTATCCTCGAAACCGGGGATAATTCAAACTTTCATTCAACAAATCAATTCACGTACACATCTAGTCCCGCGTGAGTCAGAGGCCCCTCCTCACAGGGGGCGGGTTATCGTCTTTCAACAATCATTCAGCTTTCAACAAAGACATTCAAGCGATATTTTCCAAGTTCGAGAGAACCTTACGGGGAGAACCGCTCTCCAGGGAGAGAGTATACCAGGGGAACCCCCCCCTCTCTAGTTTGCTCCCTCTCTGCCCCCTCTCTGCCAGTGTCTCTAAAACAGGATATAGAAACCTAAAGACCCCTCCCCCACACCCATATGTGTGGAAACTGGGCGTGGCCTCTGATGGACAGGACTGGACATGACCAGACATATGCTATGGCTCTGGCGTAAGACACACCTTCCCATGTCTGTGTAAAAAGGTCATGACCTCTACTCCGCAGGACTTGCAACATATTATTCTCGGCTATGACATAACCACCTTTTTGGGCCTCAGTGTGTTTCGCCTGAAGTCCGGAGCCTGTCCTCATAAGGATATGTGTTTATGTCCTCATAAGGATATGTGTTTATGTCCTCATAAGGATATGTGTTTATGTCCTCATAAGGAGATGTGTTTATGTCCTCATAAGGAGATGTGTTTATGTCCTCATAAGGATATGTGTCATGTCCTCATAAGGATATGTGTTCATGTCCTCATAAGGAGATGTCTTTATGTCCTCATAAGGAGATGTGTTTATGTCCTCATAAGGAGATGTCTTTATGTCCTCATAAGGATATGTGTTCATGTCCTCATAAGGAGATGTGTTCATGTCCTCATAAGGAGATGTGTTTATGTCCTCATAAGGAGATGTCTTTATGTCCTCATAAGGAGATGTGTTTATGTCCTCATAAGGAGATGTGTTTATGTCCTCATAAGGATATGTGTTCATGTCCTCATAAGGAGATGTGTTTATGTCCTCATAAGGAGATGTGTTTATGTCCTCATAAGGAGATGTCTTTATGTCCTCATAAGGAGATGTCTTTATGTCCTCATAAGGAGATGTCTTTATGTCCTCATAAGGAGATGTTTTTATGTCCTCATAAGGATATGTGTTCATGTCCTCATAAGGAGATGTGTTCATGTCCTCATGTCCTCATAAGGAGATGTCTTTATGTCCTCATAAGGAGATGTTTTTATGTCCTCATAAGGATATGTGTTCATGTCCTCATAAGGATATGTGTTCATGTCCTCATAAGGATATGTGTTCATGTCCTCATAAGGAGATGTGTTCATGTCCTCATGTCCTCATAAGGAGATGTCTTTATGTCCTCATAAGGAGATGTGTTTATGTCCTCATAAGGAGATGTTTTTATGTCCTCATAAGGAGATGTGTTCATGTCCTCATAAGGAGATGTGTTCATGTCCTCATAAGGAGATGTCTTTATGTCCTCATAAGGAGATGTGTTCATGTCCTCATAAGGAGATGTCTTTATGTCCTCATAAGGAGATGTGTTTATGTCCTCATAAGGAGATTTTGAGTTTAAATGTTTATGTGTTTATATGTTTATAAGGTGAGAATGCGGGCGTCTGGTTCCTGGACCTGAAGAGCGGGTCCGGGGGGGCGGGACCTGGTCAGCCGCCCGTCAAAGCGGATGTCGTCATGACGATGGACTCAGCCGACTTCACCAAGATGTTCGCAGGTATTCAGCCGACACACCTGTTGACTAATGCTGTTACAGTATGATGCTAACTTTAGCTGTTAGCCGCTAACTGCTACAGTATGATGCTAACTTTAGCTTTTAGCCGCTAACCGATACAGTATGATGTTAACTGTTAGCAGCTAACCGCTACAGTATGATGCTAAATTTAGATGTAAGCCACTAACTGCTACAGTATGATGTTAACTTTAGCTTTTAGCCGCTAACCGATACAGTATGATGTTAACTGTTAGCAGCTAACCGCTACAGTATGATGCTAAATTTAGATGTAAGCCACTAACCACTACAGTATGATGTTAACTTTAGCTGTTAGCAGCTAACCGCTACAGTATGATGTTAGCTGTTAGCAGCTAACCGCTACAGTATGATGTTAGCTGTTAGCCGCTAACCGATACAGTATGATGTTAACCTTAGCTGTTAGCAGCTAACCGCTACAGTATGATGTTAACCTTAGCTGTTAGCAGCTAACCGCTACAGTATGATGTTAGCTGTTAGCCGCTAACCGCTACAGTATGATGTTAACCTTAGCTGTTAGCAGCTAACCGCTACAGTATGATGTTAGCTGTTAGCAGCTAACCGCTACAGTATGATGCGTTCAGGCTCTCTCTGTACAAACGGTAACTCTGTGTTCTGCAGGGCAGCTGAAGCCCACCATGGCCTTCATGGGGGGGAAACTGAGGATCAAAGGAGACATGGCACTCGCTCTGAAGCTGGAGAAGCTGATGGGAGGATGAACAAGGCCAAGCTGTGAGGAGACAAGGAGACGTGTTCAAAAAAGTTATAACGTTTCACACTGAGATCTCCAGGAACTCACACTTAGTGATTAAAGATGGTGGTCAGGTGATCTGATCAGGAAGTGTTTCTGGTCAGGTGATCTGATCAGGAAGTGTTTCTGGTCAGGTGATCTGATCAGGAAGTGTTTCTGGTCAGGTGATCTGATCAGGAAGTGTTTCTGGTCAGGTGATCTGATCAGGAAGTGTTTCTGGTCAGGTGATCTGATCAGGAAGTGTTTCTGGTCAGGTGATCTGATCAGGAAGTGTTTTTATGTGAATAATAAAACCTGTTATTAACCGGCGTCTGATTGTTATTATTATTATCTGTTAGAAATTAATAAACTTTGTCATTAATTACTCCATAAACTGTTTAATGTGTTTCTCACGATTTCATTAAAACACGAGGAGCACCCGGATGCGAGACACGAGGAGCACCCGGATGCGAGACACGAGGAGCACCTGGATGCGAGACACGAGGAGCACTCGGATGCGAGACACGAGGAGCACCTGGATGCGAGACGGGAGGAGCACCTGGATGCGAGACGGGAGGAGCACCTGGATGCGAGACGGGAGGAGCACCTGGATGCGAGACGGGAGGAGCACCTGGATGCGAGACGGGAGGAGCACCTGGATGCGAGACGGGAGGAGCACCTGGATGCGAGACGGGAGGAGCACCTGGATGCGAGACACGAGGAGCACCTGGATGCGAGACACGAGGAGCACCTGGATGCGAGACAGGAGGAGCACCTGGATGCGAGACACGAGGAGCACCTGGATGCGAGACACGAGGAGCACCTGGATGCGAGACGGGAGGAGCACCTGGATGCGAGACGGGAGGAGCACCCGGATGCGAGACGGGAGGAGCACCCGGATGCGAGACGGGAGGAGCACCCGGATGCGAGACGGGAGGAGCACCCGGATGCGAGACGGGAGGAGCACCCGGATGCGAGACGGGAGGAGCACCCGGATGCGAGACAGGAGGAGCACCCGGATGCGAGACACGAGGAGCACCCGGATGCGAGACACGAGGAGCACCTGGATGCGAGACACGAGGAGCACCTGGATGTGAGGAGCACCTGGATGCGAGACACGAGGAGCACCCGGATGCGAGACACGAGGAGCACCTGGATGCGAGACAGGAGGAGCACCTGGATGCGAGACACGAGGAGCACCTGGATGCGAGACGGGAGGAGCACCTGGATGCGAGACGGAGGAGCACCTGGATGCGGGACATGAGAGCACCTGGATGCGAGACACACGAGGAGCACCTGGATGCGAGACGGGAGGAGCACCTGGATGCGAGACAGGAGGAGCACCCGGATGCGGGACACGAGGAGCACCCGGATGCGAGACGGGAGGAGCACCCGGATGCGAGACGGGTGGAGCACCCGGATGCGGGACACGAGGAGCACCCGGATGCGAGACACGAGGAGCACCCGGATGCGGGACAACGAGGAGCACCCGGATGCGAGACACGAGGAGCACCCGGATGCGGGCCCGAGAGCACCCGGATGCGAGACACGAGGAGCACCCGGATGCGAGACACGAGGAGCAACCCGGATGCGAGACACGAGGAGCACCCGGATGCGAGACGGGAGGAGCACCCGGATGCGACACGAGGAGCACCGGATGCGAGACGGGAGGAGCACCCGGATGCGAGACGGTAGGAGCACCCGGATGCGAGACGGGAGGGAGCACCCGGATGCGAGACGGGAGGAGCACCCGGATGCGAGACGGGAGGAGCACCGGATGCGAGACACGAGGAGCACCCGGATGCGAGACGGGAGGAGCACCCGGATGCGAGACGGGAGGAGCACCCGGATGCGAGACGGGAGGAGCACCCGGATGCGAGACGGGAGCACCCGGATGCGAGACGGGAGGAGCACCCGGATGCGAGACGGGAGGAGCACCCGGATGGGACACGGGAGGAGCACCCGGATGCGGGACACGAGGAGCACCCGGATGCGAGACGGGAGGAGCACCCGGATGCGAGACGGGAGGAGCACCCGGCTGCGGACACGAGAAGCACCCGGATGCGAGACGGGAGGAGCACCCGGATGCGAGACGCGAGGAGCACCTGGATGTGAGGAACACCCGGATGCGGGACACGAGGAGCACCCGGATGCGGGACGGGAGGAGCACCCGGATGCGGGACGGGAGGAGCACCCGGATGCGAGACGGGAGGAGCACCCGGATGCGGGACGGGAGGAGCACCCGGATGCGAGACGGGAGGAGCACCCGGATGCGAGACGGGAGGAGCACCCGGATGCGAGACGCGAGGAGCACCCGGATGCGGGACGGGAGGAGCACCCGGATGCGAGACGGGAGGAGCACCCGGATGCGGGACGGGAGGAGCACCCGGATGCGAGACGGGAGGAGCACCCGGATGCGAGACGCGAGGAGCACCCGGATGCGAGACGGGAGGAGCACCCGGATGCGGGACGGGAGGAGCACCCGGATGCGAGACGCGAGGAGCACCCGGATGCGAGACGCGAGGAGCACCCGGATGCGAGACGCGAGGAGCACCCGGATGCGAGACGCGAGGAGCACCCGGATGCGAGACGCGAGGAGCACCCGGATGCGAGACAGGAGGAGCACCTGGATGCGAGACGCGAGGAGCACCCGGATGCGAGACAGGAGGAGCACCCGGATGCGGGACACGAGGAGCACCCGGATGCGAGACGGGAGGAGCACCCGGATGCGAGACGCGAGGAGCACCCGGATGCGAGACGCGAGGAGCACCTGGATGCGAGACAGGAGGAGCACCCGGATGCGGGACACGAGGAGCACCCGGATGCGAGACGGGAGGAGCACCTGGATGCGGGACACGTTAATAAAGGGGATTTGTGTGAGCCACCTCGGTGTTAACCGGATACTGATCCGTTGACTTCCTGTCCACCTTCAAAATAAAAGTTTGTTTTTGTGAAGATGTAACTCCTCGAGGCATTCAGCTCGTCTTTGTTGAATCACTTTCCCGTGTTGTTTACACAGGTGTGTTTGTTCAGGTGTGTTGTTTACGTGTTGTTTACACAGGTGTGTTGTTTTCACAGGTGTGTTGTTTGTTCAGGTGTGTTGTTTACGTGTTGTTTACACAGGTGTGTTGTTTTCACAGGTGTGTTGTTTACACAGGTGTGTTGTTTGTTCAGGTGTGTTGTTTACGTGTTGTTTACACAGGTGTGTTGTTTTCACAGGTGTGTTGTTTTCACAGGTGTGTTGTTTGTTCAGGTGTAAACATTACGTCTAAACCAGAGTTACGCGATTGGACGGTGGTCTCCATGGTAACGGAACTGTTTGCGGAAGTGCAGCTCTCCGTTTGCAGCCGGAGATTAAAGGTGAGTGTCCTCCTTAATATCAGCTGTATTTACAACAACAACAGCACGATATTAGGAGTGATAAGAACAACAACACGATTGTAGGAGCCTTATGTTCAGATATATAGTTTGATACATTTGAATATTACAATCCTTTGTTATTTTATCGTTTCTTATTTGGACCTGCCGTCGTGAAGTGACGTCACAGCCGACGGCAGCTGTTCTGTAATCAGGAGACGGGGACACCTTATAGAGGACAGCTGTTCTGTAATCAGGAGACGGGGACACACCTTATAGAGGACAGCTGTTCTGTAATCAGGAGACGGGACACCTTATAGAGACAGCTGTTCTGTAATCAGGAGAGGGACACACCTTATAGAGGACAGCTGTTCTGTAAATCAGGAGACGGGGACAACCTTATAGAGGACAGCTGTTCTGTAATCAGGAGACGGGGACACCTTATAGAGGACAGCTGTTCTGTAATCAGGAGACGGGGACACCTTATAGAGGACAGCTGTTCTGTAATCAGGAGAGGGGACACCTTATAGAGGACAGCTGTTCTGTAATCAGGAGAGGGGACACCTTATAGAGGACAGCTGTTCTGTAATCAGGAGACGGGGACACCTTATAAGAGGAGACCTTATAGAGGACAGCTGTTCTGTAATCAGGAGACGGGGACACCTTATAGAGGACAGCTGTTCTGTAATCAGGAGACGAGGACAGCTGTTCTGTAATCAGGAGACGGGGACACACCTTATAGAGGACAGCTGTTCTGTAATCAGGAGACGGGACACCTTATAGAGGACAGCTGTTCTGTAATCAGGAGACGGGGACACCTTATAGAGGACAGCTGTTCTGTAATCAGGAGACAGGGACACCTTATAGAGGAGACCTTATAGAGGACAGCTGTTCTGTAATCAGGAGACGGGGACACCTTATAGAGGACAGCTGTTCTGTAATCAGGAGATGGGACACCTTATAGAGGACAGCTGTTCTGTAATCAGGAGAGGGGACACACCTTATAGAGGACAGCTGTTCTGTAATCAGGAGAGGGGACACACCTTATAGAGGACAGCTGTTCTGTAATCAGGAGACGGGACACACCTTATAGAGGACAGCTGTTCTGTAATCAGGAGAGGGGACACACCTTATAGAGGACAGCTGTTCTGTAATCAGGAGAGGGGACACACCTTATAGAGGACAGCTGTTCTGTAATCAGGAGACGGGGACACCTTATAGAGGACAGCTGTTCTGTAATCAGGAGACGGGGGACACCTTATAGAGGAGACCTTATAGAGGACAGCTGTTCTGTAATCAGGAGATGGGACACCTTATAGAGGACAGCTGTTCTGTAATCAGGAGAGGGGACACACCTTATAGAGGACAGCTGTTCTGTAATCAGGAGAGGGGACACACCTTATAGAGGACAGCTGTTCTGTAATCAGGAGAGGGGACACACCTTATAGAGGACAGCTGTTCTGTAATCAGGAGAGGGGACACACCTTATAGAGGACAGCTGTTCTGTAATCAGGAGACGGGGACACCTTATAGAGGACAGCTGTTCTGTAATCAGGAGACGGGGACACCTTATAGAGGAGACCTTATAGAGGACAGCTGTTCTGTAATCAGGAGAGGGGACACCTTATAGAGGACAGCTGTTCTGTAATCAGGAGACGGGGACACCTTATAGAGGACAGCTGTTCTGTAATCAGGAGACGGGGACACCTTATAGATGACAGCTGTTCTGTAATCAGGAGACGGGGACACCTTATAGAGGACAGCTGTTCTGTAATCAGGAGACGGGGACACCTTATAGAGGAGACCTTATAGAGGACAGCTGTTCTGTAATCAGGAGACGGGGACACCTTATAGAGGACAGCTGTTCTGTAATCAGGAGAGGGGACACACCTTATAGAGGACAGCTGTTCTGTAATCAGGAGACGGGGACACCTTATAGAGGACAGCTGTTCTGTAATCAGGAGACGGGGACACCTTATAGAGGACAGCTGTTCTGTAATCAGGAGACGGGGACACCTTATAGAGGACAGCTGTTCTGTAATCAGGAGACGGGGACACACCTTATAGAGGACAGCTGTTCTGTAATCAGGAGACGGGGACACCTTATAGAGGACAGCTTTTCTGTAATCAGGAGACGGGGACACACCTTATAGAGGACAGCTGTTCTGTAATCAGGAGACGGGGACACCTTATAGAGGACAGCTGTTCTGTAATCAGGAGACGGGGACACCTTATAGAGGAGACCTTATAGAGGACAGCTGTTCTGTAATCAGGAGACGGGGACACCTTATAGAGGACAGCTGTTCTGTAATCAGGAGACGGGGACACCTTATAGAGGACAGCTGTTCTGTAATCAGGAGACGGGGACACCTTATAGAGGACAGCTGTTCTGTAATCAGGAGACGGGGACACCTTATAGAGGACAGCTGTTCTGTAATCAGGAGACGGGGACACACCTTATAGAGGAGACCTTATAGAGGACAGCTGTTCTGTAATCAGGAGACGGGGACACCTTATAGAGGACAGCTGTTCTGTAATCAGGAGACGGGGACACCTTATAGAGGAGACCTTATAGAGGACAGCTGTTCTGTAATCAGGAGACGGGGACACCTTATAGAGGACAGCTGTTCTGTAATCAGGAGACGGGGACACCTTATAGAGGACAGCTGTTCTGTAATCAGGAGACGGGGACACCTTATAGAGGACAGCTGTTCTGTAATCAGGAGACGGGGACACCTTATAGAGGACAGCTGTTCTGTAATCAGGAGACGGGGACACCTTATAGAGGACAGCTGTTCTGTAATCAGGAGACGAGGACAGCTGTTCTGTAATCAGGAGACGGGACACACCTTATAGAGGACAGCTGTTCTGTAATCAGGAGACGGGACACCTTATAGAGGACAGCTGTTCTGTAATCAGGAGACGGGGACACCTTATAGAGGACAGCTGTTCTGTAATCAGGAGACAGGGACACCTTATAGAGGAGACCTTATAGAGGACAGCTGTTCTGTAATCAGGAGACGGGGACACCTTATAGAGGACAGCTGTTCTGTAATCAGGAGATGGGACACCTTATAGAGGACAGCTGTTCTGTAATCAGGAGAGGGGACACACCTTATAGAGGACAGCTGTTCTGTAATCAGGAGAGGGGACACACCTTATAGAGGACAGCTGTTCTGTAATCAGGAGACGGGGACACCTTATAGAGGACAGCTGTTCTGTAATCAGGAGATGGGACACCTTATAGAGGACAGCTGTTCTGTAATCAGGAGAGGGGACACACCTTATAGAGGACAGCTGTTCTGTAATCAGGAGACGGGACACACCTTATAGAGGACAGCTGTTCTGTAATCAGGAGAGGGGACACACCTTATAGAGGACAGCTGTTCTGTAATCAGGAGAGGGGACACACCTTATAGAGGACAGCTGTTCTGTAATCAGGAGACGGGACACCTTATAGAGGACAGCTGTTCTGTAATCAGGAGACGGGGACACCTTATAGAGGAGACCTTATAGAGGGACAGCTGTTCTGTAATCAGGAGATGGGACACCTTATAGAGGACAGCTGTTCTGTAATCAGGAGAGGGGGACACACCTTATAGAGGACAGCTGTTCTGTAATCAGGAGAGGGGACACACCTTATAGAGGACAGCTGTTCTGTAATCAGGAGAGGGGACACACCTTATAGAGGACAGCTGTTCTGTAATCAGGAGAGGGGACACACCTTATAGAGGACAGCTGTTCTGTAATCAGGAGACGGGGACACCTTATAGAGGACAGCTGTTCTGTAATCAGGAGACGGGGACACCTTATAGAGGAGACCTTATAGAGGACAGCTGTTCTGTAATCAGGAGAGGGGACACCTTATAGAGGACAGCTGTTCTGTAATCAGGAGACGGGGACACCTTATAGAGGACAGCTGTTCTGTAATCAGGAGACGGGGACACCTTATAGATGACAGCTGTTCTGTAATCAGGAGACGGGGACACCTTATAGAGGACAGCTGTTCTGTAATCAGGAGACGGGGACACCTTATAGAGGAGACCTTATAGAGGACAGCTGTTCTGTAATCAGGAGACGGGGACACCTTATAGAGGACAGCTGTTCTGTAATCAGGAGAGGGGACACACCTTATAGAGGACAGCTGTTCTGTAATCAGGAGACGGGGACACCTTATAGAGGACAGCTGTTCTGTAATCAGGAGACGGGGACACCTTATAGAGGACAGCTGTTCTGTAATCAGGAGACGGGGACACCTTATAGAGGACAGCTGTTCTGTAATCAGGAGACGGGGACACACCTTATAGAGGACAGCTGTTCTGTAATCAGGAGACGGGGACACCTTATAGAGGACAGCTTTTCTGTAATCAGGAGACGGGGACACACCTTATAGAGGACAGCTGTTCTGTAATCAGGAGACGGGGACACCTTATAGAGGACAGCTGTTCTGTAATCAGGAGACGGGGACACCTTATAGAGGAGACCTTATAGAGGACAGCTGTTCTGTAATCAGGAGACGGGGACACCTTATAGAGGACAGCTGTTCTGTAATCAGGAGACGGGGACACCTTATAGAGGACAGCTGTTCTGTAATCAGGAGACGGGGACACCTTATAGAGGACAGCTGTTCTGTAATCAGGAGACGGGGACACCTTATAGAGGACAGCTGTTCTGTAATCAGGAGACGGGGACACCTTATAGAGGACAGCTGTTCTGTAATCAGGAGACGGGGACACCTTATAGAGGAGACCTTATAGAGGACAGCTGTTCTGTAATCAGGAGACGGGGACACCTTATAGAGGACAGCTGTTCTGTAATCAGGAGACGGGGACACCTTATAGAGGACAGCTGTTCTGTAATCAGGAGACGGGGACACCTTATAGAGGACAGCTGTTCTGTAATCAGGAGACGGGGACACCTTATAGAGGACAGCTGTTCTGTAATCAGGAGACGGGGACACCTTATAGAGGACAGCTGTTCTGTAATCAGGAGAGGGGACACACCTTATAGAGGACAGCTGTTCTGTAATCAGGAGACGGGGACACCTTATAGAGGACAGCTGTTCTGTAATCAGGAGACGGGACACCTTATAGAGGACAGCTGTTCTGTAATCAGGAGAGGGGACACACCTTATAGAGGACAGCTGTTCTGTAATCAGGAGACGGGGACACCTTATAGAGGACAGCTGTTCTGTAATCAGGAGAGGGGACACACCTTATAGAGGACAGCTGTTCTGTAATCAGGAGACGGGGACACACCTTATAGAGGACAGCTGTTCTGTAATCAGGAGACGGGGACACCTTATAGAGGACAGCTGTTCTGTAATCAGGAGATGGGACACCTTATAGAGGACAGCTGTTCTGTAATCAGGAGACGGGGACACCTTATAGAGGACAGCTGTTCTGTAATCAGGAGACGGGGACACCTTATAGAGGAGACCTTATAGAGGACAGCTGTTCTGTAATCAGGAGACGGGGACACCTTATAGAGGACAGCTGTTCTGTAATCAGGAGACGGGGACACACCTTATAGAGGACAGCTGTTCTGTAATCAGGAGACGGGGACACCTTATAGAGGACAGCTGTTCTGTAATCAGGAGATGGGACACCTTATAGAGGACAGCTGTTCTGTAATCAGGAGACGGGGACACCTTATAGAGGACAGCTGTTCTGTAATCAGGAGACGGGGACACCTTATAGAGGACAGCTGTTCTGTAATCAGGAGAGGGGACACACCTTATAGAGGACAGCTGTTCTGTAATCAGGAGACGGGGACACCTTATAGAGGAGACCTTATAGAGGACAGCTGTTCTGTAATCAGGAGACGGGGACACCTTATAGAGGAGACCTTATAGAGGACAGCTGTTCTGTAATCAGGAGACGGGACACCTTATAGAGGACAGCTGTTCTGTAATCAGGAGACGGGGACACCTTATAGAGGACAGCTGTTCTGTAATCAGGAGACGGGGACACCTTATAGAGGAGACCTTATAGAGGACAGCTGTTCTGTAATCAGGAGAGGGGACACCTTATAGAGGACAGCTGTTCTGTAATCAGGAGAGGGGACACCTTATAGAGGACAGCTGTTCTGTAATCAGGAGAGGGGACACCTTATAGAGGCGGACCGGGCCCCATGGGGCCGGGCCCGCCCATCCAGGATGTGGGCCCGCTGTTTTAATCAGGGCTGAATACAACATGTTAATAGTTTTATTATGGTCAGTGGCGGCGCCAGGGTATACTGGGGCCGGCTGCAGCCAGACCAAGAGATGGCTCAGCCCCACCATGAACAATGATGTTAAAGTAAGCTAAATAAAGTCCGCCAACTCGCGCGGAGTAAATTGCACAGACTGCAGTTCGTCAGATTGATTTCAGTCACTTGTCTGGAAATACCGAAGACCAGAAACGGTTTGAAAACTTTTGTCACGTAGTGATCGTCTTCTCAATAGAACATCTTTGATAATGTCTTCTGGCCAATCAGAATCAAGATAACGACGTGGTGTTGTTGCAGGAAGTCCCGACGGAGAATATTTTTGCTGTAGTTACAGTACATCTCTACATACATCGATACAACATCACGTGTGGATAGACATCAACACGTAATGAACTAAGACCCCACGGTGTGATGATTGATGGGTGGGCTGTCTCTCATGGTGACACACAGAACAATGGGGGCGATCCGCCCTGATCCACCATGTGAAGTAACTCACAGCCTCTCCCTCTTCTCTCTGTGAGGAGCAGCAGGTTCAGCTTTCAGAACAAAGTAACAACAAACTGAAATGGCATTCATTTTTTTTTTAAATATGTCGTGTAGTAATAGATGTATTTATTTTTCTTCTCAAGAGAGGACCAGAATGTGTATTTTATGTTAATATTTCAAAAGATCTCCTGGGGAGAATCCCCCCAGACCCCCAGCAGGCGTTGGGTTTTCAGCATGTCACTCTTTCACAATTCAGTTTTCCCGGGAAATGTAAGTTTCGGGGTGGGCCGCCCTGGTACATCCAATGCCCGCCCAGAGACGTATGTCTGCCGCCGGGTCTGTATAGAGGAGACCTTATAGAGGACAGCTGTTCTGTAATCAGGAGACGGGGGACACCTTAGAGGCGGCTCCGCTGCGGTGTGAACAGGAAAACCCGGTGCTTTTCAGGCTCTAGCTCCGAACCGGCCCTGGAACGGCGTTGGTGGTGACCTCATATGCGGCTTTCACACCAGCGCTTTCCCTCTCTAGCTCCAAGCGGGAGCTTTTCTGGTTCAGCTCCCGCTCTGTTCACACCGCCCACTGGCGCCCCAGAGCTGCCCCTGCTGCGTCATGACGTCACCGTTTACATCGCTGATTTGCTCCCCAACGGCAGCCATTACGGTGCTCATAACAACAACAACAACGGGGAACTGCGTCGGGTCGATGATCGTGTTGCTTTAATCACACGAAGCCAGAATAAATTGAATAACGACTTCTCCAACCTGATGCTCTTCTCCAGAGTGCCGTGGTTCATTGTTTGTTAACGTGTTTCTGCAGCATTTACCGACCGCTGCAGAGCTGCTCTTCCACGGAGTTTATTCTCCCGTTAGCTCCCGTTAGCTCCCGTTAGCTCGCACTGCAGCGGCCGCTCTAAAGTATTCACTGTCCGACTCACACAAGCAGCTGATTCATATCCCCAGTTCCCCTTAGCCTAAGTGAATGTGTGTCAGTCTGAATTGACTGTTTGGCATCACAACGCTGTTATGAAAGTTTCTCTGGTATCAAACGGGTGATGTTGGCATAGCAACCGAAGCTAAACTGACTACTTGCATCCGATAGCTGCAATAATACAGAACAACACGTCTGCCTCTCTCCACAGTGATCGATAACAGTGAACGGATGGTCAAAGTAAGGTACAAATAAACAGAAGCACACGAAGCCTGGTGAGTGCTGCCTGACTTTATAAAGTGTGTTTATAGGCACACTGCTTGTAGGCAGGCTGACAGTCGACCCATGTTCAGGGGAGGTGGGTTTAGTTTCCTGCACGCCTCGACGTGAGAGAGACGTAAGCGACGCCGCCTCTTAGCTCCGAAGCTCTTGCCTCTAGACCGACAATTTTTTGGAGCTGGAAGTGAACCCGATTCCGGAGCTAAGAGCCGGCGCCGCTGCGGTGTGAACAGGAAAAAACGGCGCTTTTCAGGCTCCAGCTCCGAGCCGGAGCTGAAAAAGCGCTGGTGTGAAAGGGACGTAAGCGACGCCGCCTCTTAGCTCCGAAGCTCTTGCCTCTAGACCGACAATTTTTTGGAGCTGGAAGTGAACCCGATTCCGGAGCTAAGAGCCGGCGCCGCTGCGGTGTGAACAGGAAAAACCGGCGCTCGGAGCTGGAGCCTGAAAAGCGCCGGTGTGAAAGGGGCATATAACGTCTCCTCACACCAGCGCTTTTTCAGCTCCGGCTCGGAGCCGGAGCCTGAAAAGCGCCGGTTTTTCCTGTTCACACCGCAGCGGCGCCGGCTCTTAGCTCCGGAATCGGGTTCACTTCCAGCTCCAAAAAATTGTCGGTCCAGAGGCAAGAGCTTCGGAGCTAAGAGGTGGCGTCGCTTACGTCTCTCTTACGTCGAGGCGTGCAGGAAACTAAAGCCACCTCCCCTGAACATGGGTCGACTGTCAGCCTGCCTACAAGCAGTAGTGCCTATAAACACACTTTATAAAGTCAGGCAGCACTCACCAGGCTTCGTGTGCTTCTGTTTATTTGTACCTTACTTTGACGTTATAGAGGAGACATCATAGAGGAGACGTCATAGAGGAGACGTCATAGAGGAGACGTTATAGAGGAGACGTCATAGAGGAGACGTCATAGAGGAGACATCATAGAGGAGACGTCATAGAGGAGACGTCATAGAGGAGACGTCATAGAGGAGACGTTATAGAAGAGACGTCATAGAGGAGACATCATAGAGGAGACATCATAGAAGGGACATCATAGAGGGGACATCATAGAGGGGACATCATAGAGGAGACGTCATAGAGGAGACGTTATAGAGGAGACATCACAGAGGAGACATCACAGAGGAGACGTTAGAGGAGACATCATAGAGCAGACATCATAGAGGGGACATCATAGAGGGCACGTCATAGAGGAGACGTCATAGAGGAGACGTCATAGAGGAGACGTTATAGAGGAGACATCACAGAGGAGACGTTAGAGGAGACATCACAGAGGAGACGTCATAGAGGAGACGTTATAGAGGAGACGTTAGAGGAGACATCAGAGGAGACATCACAGAGGAGACGTTATAGAGGAGACGTTAGAGGAGACATCAGAGGAGACATCACAGAGGAGACGTTAGAGGAGAGCTCATAGAGAAGACGTTATAGAGGAGACGTCATAGAGGAGACATCATAGAGAGGACATCATAGAGGGGACATCATAGAGGGGACATCATAGAGGAGACGTTAGAGGAGACATCACAGAGGAGACGTTATAGAGGAGAGCTCATAGAGAAGACGTTATAGAGGAGACGTCATAGAGGAGACGTCATAGAGGAGATGTCATAGAGGGGACATCATAGAGGGGACATCATAGAGGGGACCTCACAGAGGAGACGTGTAAATGGTCAAAAATGGTATATTCTCTGTTAGCTTACGACCTCTCTGATTGAGCCAGCAACTATTTTCTTCGACATTTAGCATCACATTGGATATGCGCTGAACTTGTCCTGGATTGGAATTTTTTCTATCATTTCCCTAGGAGGAGTCGCAGAAAATGTGCTGAAAACGCAGATTTGTCAAATTGGCCGACTTCATGGGGGGCGGGGCTAATGGAAGCCATTTTGAAAAATGGCCGCAATGCCATTAGGAAAATCTGTGCCATGATTCGGGTAGCTCGAAGAAACTATATGTGACTATCGCACAACAGGGGGCGCTACTGAGATGTTTTTGTACAGTCGCGAAGAGTTCGTGGGCTGTGACGTGTGTTCCAAGTTTCGCGTCCGTAGCTCATTTTAGCACATCGCAATAAAAAAAAAATGTATAGGCCACGTTCGTCATTCGTTGCGACACTTTGAATCTCAGTTCATACTCACCCCCAGAGTATGTCTATACAAAAACCCAATTAATTCATCCTCCGTTCTTGAGTTAATTTGCGGTGTTTTTGGGGCCCCCTATAGTCAAAATGAAATTGCTTTGGTGTGCCTATTCCCCAACACAGACTGAACGAATCCACCAACATCTGTGGTGAATGGATACATTGTTGATGAGTTATGAACAATTCTTTCTAAGCCACACCTTTTCGCTAATGCGTTTTCATTAATGGCGGACATATTTATTACCTGAACATGCTCATTTCCTACTGTAATGTGTCTGACCCTCCACCGATGCTGTATACTTGGATTGGTGTTGATCAACAAAAAAGTGAAATTTAGGATAATATTTCACTGTTTTTAACATTATGCTAATGAAAAAGTAGGCGGAGCTTAGGGGTTCAAGAGGACTTTATGTAGAGCAGGTCCACCCAGAAAAGTGGGTAACATTTCAGGTCCATGGGACTTACAGTGCGACTATGTACAATTTTTAACCCATGGACTCCACAATGTCAAATTTGTCACCGGTCCTGCCGTCCCTGCAAAATGTCACTGCTTGAATGGCGTCGTAAAACCTCAAAAACAGGTTTCAAAGCGCACAGGAATCATAACATGAATTTTTACGAATAACAATAGGTCTTCACACACTTCGTGCTCAGGCTCTAATAAACAATAGTAATGATAATAGTCATGTATAATAATAATAATAATAAAGATATGAATGCTAACGACCCTCAGGATGGCGGGTACGAGCAGGCACGACCGGGCAATGTCTCTGAAGGCGCAGAAGGAGCTGAAGGAGTGCAAGGACCCGGTGGAGAGGCTCCGTCTGCACTGCCTGTCCCGAGGCTCGTCTGGGATCAAAGGGCTGGGCCGGTGAGACTCTGTTTCATATATATATCACAACTTTAACACTGTTTAATATATCACGATATATCACCACTTTAACACTGTTTCATATATCACGATATATCACCACTTTAACACTGTTTAATATATCACGATATATCATGACTTTAACACTGTTTAATATATCACCACTTTAACACTGTTTAATATATCACAATATATCATGACTTTAACACTGTTTCATATATCACGATATATCACCACTTTAACACTGTTTCATATATCACGATATATCACCACTTTAACACTATTTAATATATCACGATATATCACCACTTTAACACTGTTTCATATATCACGATATATCATGACTTTAACACTGTTTAATATATCACGATATATCACCACTTTAACACTATTTAATATATCATGATATATCACCACTTTAACACTGTTTCATATATCACGATATATCACCACTTTAACACTGTTTAATATATCACGATATATCACCACTTTAACACTGTTTAATATATCACCACTTTAACACTGTTTAATATATCACAATATATCATGACTTTAACACTGTTTAATATATCACGATATATCATTACTTTAACACTGTATAATATATCACGATATATCATGACTTTAACACTGTTTCATATATCACGATATATCATGACTTTAACACTGTTTAATATATCACCACTTTAACACTGTTTAATATATCACAATATATCATGACTTTAACACTGTTTAATATATCACGATATATCACCACTTTAACACTGTTTAATATATCACCACTTTAACACTGTTTAATATATCACAATATATCATGACTTTAACACTGTTTAATATATCACGATATATCATGACTTTAACACTGTATAATATATCATGATATATCATTACTTTAACACTGTTTAATATATCACGATATATCACCACTTTAACACTGTTTAATATATCACGATATATCATGACTTTACACTAGTTCATATATCACGATATATCATGACTTTAACACTGTTTCATATATCACGATATATCACCACTTTAACACTGTTTCATATATCACGATATATCACCACTTTAACACTGTTTCATATATCACGATATATCACCACTTTAACACTGTTTAATATATCACCACTTTAACACTGTTTAATATATCACAATATATCATGACTTTAACACTGTTTAATATATCACGATATATCATGACTTTAACACTGTATAATATATCACGATATATCATTACTTTAACACTGTATAATATATCACGATATATCATGACTTTAACACTGTATAATATATCATGATATATCATTACTTTAACACTGTTTAATATATCACGATATATCATGACTTTAACACTGTTTAATATATCACGATATATCACCACTTTAACACTGTTTCATATATCACGATATATCACCACTTTAACACTATTTAATATATCACGATATATCATGACTTTAACACTGTTTAATATATCACGATATATCATGACTTTAACACTGTTTCATATATCACGATATATCATTACTTTAACACTGTTTAATATATCACGATATATCACCACTTTAACACTGTTTCATATATCACGATATATCATGACTTTAACACTGTTTAATATATCACGATATATCATGACTTTAACACTGTTTCATATATCACGATATATCACCACTTTAACACTGTTTAATATATCACGATATATCATGACTTTAACACTGTTTAATATATCACGATATATCACCACTTTAACACTGTTTCATATATCACGATATATCACCACTTTAACACTGTTTCATATATCACGATATATCACCACTTTAACACTGTTTCATATATCACGATATATCACCACTTTAACACTATTTAATATATCACGATATATCATTACTTTAACACTATTTAATATATCACAATATATCATGACTTTAACACTGTTTAATATATCACGATATATCATGACTTTAACACTGTTTAATACATCACGATATATCACCACTTTAACACTGTTTCATATATCACGATATATCACCACTTTAACACTGTTTCATATATCACGATATATCATTACTTTAACACTGTTTCATATATCACGATATATCATGACTTTAACACTGTTTCATATATCACGATATATCACCACTTTAACACTGTTTCATATATCACGATATATCACCACTTTAACACTGTTTAATATATCACGATATATCACCACTTTAACACTGTTTCATATATCACAATATATCATGACTTTAACACTATTTAATATATCACAATATATCATGACTTTAACACTGTTTAATATATCACGATATATCACCACTTTAACACTATTTAATATATCACAATATATCACCACTTTAACACTGTTTCATATATCACGATATATCATTACTTTAACACTGTTTAATATATCACGATATATTATGACTTTAACACTGTTTAATATATCACGATATATCACCACTTTAACACTGTATAATATATCATGATATATCATGACTTTAACACTCTTTCATATATCACGATATATCACCACTTTAACACTGTTTCATATATCACGATATATCACCACTTTAACACTGTTTCATATATCACGATATATCATTACTTTAACACTGTATAATATATCATGATATATCATGACTTTAACACTCTTTCATATATCACGATATATCACCACTTTAACACTGTTTCATATATCACGATATATCACCACTTTAACACTGTTTCATATATCACGATATATCATTACTTTAACACTGTTTAATATATCACGATATATTATGACTTTAACACTGTTTAATATATCACGATATATCACCACTTTAACACTATTTAATATATCACGATATATCATGACTTTAACACTGTTTAATATATCACGATATATCATTACTTTAACACTATTTAATATATCACAATATATCATGACTTTAACACTGTTTAATATATCACGATATATCACCACTTAACACTGTTTCATATATCACGATATCACCACTTTAACACTGTTTCATATATCACGATATATCACCACTTTAACACTGTTTCATATATCACGATATATCACCACTTTAACACTATTTAATATATCACGATATATCATGACTTTAACACTGTATAATATATCATGACTTTAACACTGTATAATATATCATTACTTTAACAACTGTATAATATATCATTACTTTAAACACTGTATAATATATCATTACTTTAACACTGTATAATATATCATTACTTTAACACTGTATAATATATCATTACTTTAACACTGTATAATATATCATTACTTTAACACTCCAATCCAATCCAATCCAACTTTATTTATATAGCACTTTAAAAACCTTCAGTCCAAAGTGCTGTACAGAGAGATAAGCTCACACAACATAATATAAATACAAGATACAAACACAAAACAAACCAGAATAAACATAATAATTAAAAAATAAATAACAGCCATATAATAAAAACAATAGACCACTGAAAGCAAATAAAAGCAACAATCTACTTGTTTCTGAATGCCAAGGAGAAGAGGTGGGTTTTAAGACGGGATCTAAAAGCAGACCGTGTGGGAGCCTCTCTGATGAGCAAGGGCAGGTCGTTCCACAGTTTAGGGGCGGCAGCAGAGAAAGCACGGTCCCCTCTGCGCTTAGACTTTGTTTTTGGCACCCTCAGGAGCAACTGATCAGCTGACCCTGAGAGGGCGAGTGGGCGTGTAGCTGTGTGACAGCTCAGAGAGGTACGGCGGGGCCAGGCCAGTGAGGGCTTTAAAAGTAAATAAAAGAGTTTTAAAATGAATCTTCAAATGAACGGGCAGCCGGTGGAGCGAAGATAACATGGGGGAAATGTGCTCGTGTTGCGTGTGCCTGTTAGGAGCCGTGCTGCTGCGTGTTGCACCGTCCTGCAGGCGAGCAAGGGAGGATGCACTGATCCCCATATATAGTGCATTACAATAATCCAAGCGGGAGGTGACGAAGGCATGGATTACAGTTTCAAAGAGGTCACTATTTAAAAAAGGCTTTATTTTGGCTAGCTGCCTGAGGTGGAAAGAAGCTGTTTTTTAACAACTGCCTTGGTCTGGCTGTCAAGCTGGAGTTCAGGGTCCATCTTTATCCCAAGATTTGTGATGGTAGGCCTGGTGGAGTGGGCCCAGGGATCCTAGGTCTACAGGAGTGGTCCGAGGGGCACCAAAAACCATCACTTCGGTTTTGTCATCATTTAATTTTAAAAAGTTGCATGACATCCAGGATTTTATGTCTTCAAGGCAGTTTAACAGCGGTTTAAATTGAATATGAGTCATTCTTTTTAAGTGGCACGTATATTTGGCAATCGTTTGCATAGCAATGGAAAGCGATACCGTGCTTCCTAAGAATGGACCCAAGAGGGAGCAAATACAGGGAGAACAACAGGGGGGCCTAACACTGAGCCCTGTGGAACCCCACAAAGGAGAGGAGCAGACGAGGACTCAGAGTCCCCAAGGCTGACGCAGAAAGTCCTACCAGTCAGATACGACCTAAACCATTCGAGGGCTTTGCCCCTAATGCCCACCCACTGCTCCAACGAGCTATCAGGATCTCATGGTCCACTGTATCAAAAGCGGCCGTTAGATCAAGGAGTAAAAGGATAATGCATCACCTGAGTCTGTTGGCTAAAAGGATATCATTAAAAACTCTTAAACGAGCTGATTCTGTGCTGTTGCAAGGTTTTAAAAACCAGATTGGAAGACCTCGAGTACCTTGTGCTCTTCCAGAAAAGCGAGAAGTTGACTGTATACAATCTTCTCTAGGATTTTTGACATAAAAGGTAACTTGGAATGGGCCTAAAGTTTGCAAGAACTGTGGGATCCAGACTAGGTTTCTTAATAAGTGGGTTGTACAACGGCATGTTTCCAATTTTATGGAACAATCCCTGTAACACTTGTATAATATATCATGATATATCATGACTTTAACACTCTTTCATATATCACGATATATCACCACTTTAACACTGTTTCATATATCACGATATATCACCACTTTAACACTGTATAATATATCACGATATATCACCACTTTAACACTGTTTCATATATCACGATATATCACCACTTAACACTGTTTCATATATCACGATATATCACCACTTTAACACTGTATAATATATCACGATATATCACCACTTTAACACTCTTTCATATATCACGATATATCACCACTTTAACACTGTTTCATATATCACGATATATCATTACTTTAACACTGTATAATATATCATTACTTTAACACTGTATAATATATCACGATATATCACCACTTTAACACTGTTTCATATATCACGATATATCACCACTTTAACACTGTTAAATATTCACGATATATCACCACTTTAACACTGTTTCATATATCACGATATATCACCACTTTAACACTGTTTAATATATCATGATATATCATGACTTTAACACTCTTTCATATATCACGATATATCACCACTTTAACACTGTTTCATATATCACGATATATCACCACTTTAACACTGTTTCATATATCACGATATATCATGACTTTAACACTGTTTAATATATCACGATATATCACCACTTTAACACTGTTTAATATATCACGATATATCATTACTTTAACACTGTATAATATATCATGATATATCATGACTTTAACACTCTTTCATATATCACGATATATCACCACTTAACACTGTTTCATTATCACGATATATCACCACTTTAACACTGTTTCATATATCACGATATATCACCACTTTAACACTGTTAATATATCACGATATATCACCACTTTAACACTGTTTCATATATCACGAATATCACCACTTTAACACTGTTTCATATATCACGATATATCACCACTTTAACACTGTAATATATCAGATATATCACCACTTTAACACTCTTTCATATATCACGATATCACCACTTTAACACTGTTTCATATATCACGATATATCATACTTAACACTGTATAATATATCATTACTTTAACACTGTATAATATATCACGATATATCACCACTTTAACACTGTTTTATATCACGATATATCACCACTTTAACACTGTTAAATATATCACGATATCACCACTTTAACACTGTTCATATCATATATTCACACTTTAACCCTTTAACACTGTTAATATATCATGATATATCATGACTTTAACACTCTTTCATATATCACGATATATCACCACTTTAACAACTGTTTCATATATCACGATTATCACCACTTTAACACTGTTTCATATTCACGATATATCATGACTTTAACACTGTTTAATATATCACGATATATCACCACTTTAACACTGTTTAATATATCACGATATATCATTACTTTAACACTGTATAATATATCATATATCATGACTTTAACACTCTTTCATATATCAGATATATCACCACTTTAACACTGTTTCTATATCACGATATATCACCACTTTAACACTGTTTCATATATCACGATATATCATTACTTTAACACTGTATAATATATTCATTACTTTAACACTGTAATATATATCACGATATATCACCACTTTAACACTGTTTTCATATATCACGATATATCACCACTTTAACACTGTTAAATATATCCACGATATCACCACTTTAACACTGTTTCATATATCACGATATATCACCACTTTAACACTGTTTAATATATCATGATATATCATGACTTTAACACTCTTTCATATATCACGATATATCACCACTTTAACACTGTTTCATATATCACGATATATCACCACTTTAACACTGTTTCATATATCACGATATATCATTACTTAACACTGTATAATTATCATTACTTTAACACTGTATAATATATCACGATATATCACCACTTTAACACTGTTCATATATCACGATATATCACCACTTTAACACTGTTAAATATATCACGATATATCAACCACTTTTAACACTGTTTCATATATCACGATATATCACCACTTTAACACTGTTTAATATATCATGATATATCATGACTTTAACACTCTTTCATATATCACGTATATCAACCACTTTAACACTGTTTCATATATCACGATATATCACCACTTTAACACTGTTTCATATATCACGATATATCATGACTTTAACACTGTTTAATATTCACGATATATCACCACTTTAACACTGTTTAATATATCACGATATCATTACTTTAACACTGTATAATATCATGATATATCATGACTTTAACACTCTTTCATTATCCGATATATCACCACTTTAACACTTTTCATATATCACTATATCACCACTTTAACACTGTTTCATATATCACGATATATCACCACTTTAACACTGTATAATATATCACGATATTCACCACTTTAACACTGTTTCATATATCACGATATATCACCACTTTAACACTGTTTCATATATCACGATATATCACCACTTTAAAACTGTATAATATATCACGATATCACCACTTTAACACTCTTTCATATATCACGATATATCACCACTTTAACACTGTTTCATATATCACGATTATCATTACTTTAACACTGTATAAATATCATTACTTTAACACTGTAAATATATCACGATAATCACCACTTTAACACTGTTTCATATATCACGAGATATCACCACTTTAACACTGGTTAATATATCACGATATATCACCACTTTAACACGTTTCATATATCAAGATATATCACCACTTTAACACTGTTTAATATCATGATATATCATGACTTTAACACTCTTTCATATATCACGATAATCACCACTTTAACACTGTTTCATATATCACGATATATCACCACTTTAAACACTGTTTCATATATCACGATATCATGACTTTAACACTGTTTAATATATCACGATATATCACACTTTAACACTGTTTATATATCACGATATATCATTACTTTAAACTGTATAATTATCATGATAATCATGACTTTAACACTCTTTCATAATATCACGATATATCACCACTTTAACACTGTTTCATATATCACGATATATCACCACTTTAACACTGTTTCATATATCACGATATACATTACTTTAACACTGTATAATATATCATGATATATCATGACTTTAACACTCTTTCATATATCACGATATATCACCACTTTAACACTGTTTCATATATCACGATATATCACCACTTTAACACTGTTTCATATATCACGATATATCATTACTTTAACACTGTAATAATATATGATATAATCATGACTTTAACACTCTTTCATAATACGATATATCACCACTTTAACACTGTTTAATATATCACGATATATCACCAACTTTAACTGTTTAATATATCACGATATATCATTACTTTAACACTGTTTAATATATCACGAATATATCACCACTTTAACACTGTTTCATATATCATTACTTTAACACTGTATAATATCATTACTTTAACACTGTATAATATAGCATTACTTTAACACTGTATAAATATATCATTATTTAACACTGTAAATATTCATGATATATCAGGACTTGGTTTCCCCCATCATCCAAACCCATCAATTGAGTAAATATTGTCCCCTTGAAAACCGTTACTGAACTGATTTTGGATATTTGTACTTTGATAACCGTTAATCTCAATGCTGACCATATTCTGGATCTTCTCGGGGATTCTTCAAGTCCCGCCAAATGATGTGTGACGTCATTGCGGGCACAACGCTCCAGCTGCACCGTTCAGGATCCCAGCTTCTGCATGTAAACGCACGACGGTGCACACAGCAGCAAGCGATGACAGCGATGACAGTTTTACTTTTGAACGTGTCTCAGAGCTCATGAGGCTGAAGGATCGTTTATGTTGTATCTGTTAGAAGTTTAGGAATGAGGTGCGTCAATATGGGCGATCATACGGTCATGTAGCCAGTGGTGGAATGGGACTAAAAATCATCCCGGGACTCTCGACCGGCCCACTTCGGTACCGCTAGCAAATTGTCAACGGGGGGAGTGGGGGATGTGCTAGTGACTTATCCGACCGGCCCACTTCGGTACCGGCCCAGCGGGATTCGTCCCGATGGCCAGTCCGCCACTGCACCAGCCCAGCCCACGTAAACTGTCAACGGGGGAGCCTCGCTGCGGGGAAAACGTGGGACCTAGTGTCCCGATCGGAGTGGGAATAATAAAAATTGATAATCATCATAATCCGTGCATTTTTATCCATTATTTCCCCAACATTGTGGTAAAAAAACACACGTTTAATCCATGTTTAATCCCCCCCCACCCAGGCACGCAACCTTGGCGTTATATTTGACCCCACCCTCTCCCTCGAGCCCCACATCCGTCAAGTTGTAAAAACCCTCATTTTTCCACCTCCGCAATATATCCGCCAAACTCCGTCCCTCTCTCACCCGCCCCGCAGCTGAGCGGACTCATTCACGCCTTCATCTCCTCCCGCCTCGACTATTGCAACTTCCCTCCTCTACGGCAATCAGCTCCACCTCCCTCAATAGACTCCAGCGTGTCCAGAGCGCAGCCGCCAGAACTCCTCCCCACACCAAATCATGGCATCACATCACCCATCACCCCGGTCCTCAAATAACTCCACTGGCTCCCCGTTTCAACACCGCATCCACTACAAACTCCTGGTCGTCACTTTCAAGCCCTCCACCATCTGGCCCCCCCTCACCTCACTGACCTCCTCATCTCTACTACCAACCACCCCGGTCCCTCAGATCCGCCTCAGCCGGTTTTGCTTTCCATCCCCAAGGCCAAACTCCGGAGCTTCGGGGGACAGAGCCTTCTCTGTGGCAGCCCCGAAGCTCTGGAAACTCCCTCCCCCAAGACCTCCTTGAGTCTGAGTCCCTCACCCTGTTCCAGTCCCGCCTCAAAACCCACCTCTTCAACTCTGTATCCATAAGCCCCCCACTCTCAATCAACTTCCTCCTGACTGCTTTTCTGTTTTGTTTTGTTTCTTTTTGTCTTTGTTTTGTTTGTCTACTACCCTCCCTCCCAAATGTAAAGCTTCTTTGGGTTCAGAAAAGCGCTAAAGAAATAAAATATTATTAAAATATATTATGTTGGTGTACTACAACTACAAAAGCATCGGTTTGTTTTCTCATCAGGAAATGCAGACCGGCTCAAACAAACGATTTTTAATCACCATCCTCATGATCATTTAATGTATCATATGTTCGCCGAATTGACATGAAAGCACTAATAAATGTAGTTTCATCCACTTGAGTTTACAATTACAAAAATAATCGATTTGTTTTTATATCACATCCCACGGGAGGAAATTCAGCAGCTCTCACTACCGATTTTTAATTCTCATTTAATCATCATCTTCACCACGATCATTTACGTTTATGTCGCCGAATTGACATGAAAGCACTGACAAATATGAATATACTGTAGTCAACTTCATTTAAATGTTATTAACGTGCCTAAACTCAGTAATTCACAATTTCTACGCATGACAACACACTTTGTCCGTGTTTGGCTCTCTCGCCGCACAGTGAAGCGTTCCCGCATTGACGTCACTTCCGGCTTCCCCCAAAACTTCAAAATGAGTCGAAGGAATTCCCCACGATGTTCGAAATTATTGATATTTATCGGAACGTATCGCACCTTATTTTTTAATCTGACGGTTCGAGATTACTAGTAGACCAATATTTCATTGCACAACAGTTGTTTGGGAGGCTGTCACAGGCTCTTTAAGTCTGTATAATATATCATGACTTTAACACTGTATAATATATCATGACTTTAACACTATATAATATATCATGACTTTGACACTATATAATATATCATAACACTGTATAATATATCATGACTTTAACACTGTATAATATATCATGACGTTAACACTAAATAATATATCATGACTTTAACACTATATAATATATCATGACTTTAACACTATATCATATATCTGACTTTAACACTATATAATATATCATAACACTGTATAATATATCATGACTTTAACACTGTATAATATATCATGACTTTAACACAATATATATATCATAACACTGTATAATATATCATGACTTTAACACTATATAATATATCATGACTTTAACACTATATAATATATCATGATGTTAACACGAAATAATATATCATGACTTTAACACTATATAATATATCATGACTTTGACACTATATAATATATCATAACACTGTATAATATATCATGACTTTAACACTGTATAATATATCTGCCTTTAACACTGTATGATATATCATAACAATGTATCATATATCATGAGTTTAACACAATATAATATATCATAACACTGTATAATATATCATGACTTTAACACTATCTAATATATCATGACTTTAACACTATATAATATTATCATGACGTTAACACTAAATAATATATCAATGACTTTAACACTATAATATATCATGACTTTTTAACCCTATATCATATATCATGACTTAACACTATATAATATATCATAACACTGTATAATATATCATGACTTTAACACTGTATAATATATCATGACTTTAACACTGTATGATATATCATAACACTGTATAATATATCATGACTTTAACACAAGATAATATATCATAACAAGTATAATACATCATGACTTTACACTAATAATATATCATGACTTTAACACAATAATATATCATAACAAGTATAATATATCATGACTTTTAACACATAAATAATATCATGACTTTAACACTATATAAGATATCATGACTTTAACACTATATAATATATCATGACTTTAACACTATATAATATATCATAACACTGTATAATATATCATGACTTTAACACTGTTAATATATCATGACTTTAACACTATATAACATATCATGACTTTAACACTATATAATATATCATAACACTGTATAATATATCGTGACCTTTAAACACTATATACTATATCAAAACACTGTATAATATATCATAACACTGTATAATATATCATGACTTTAACACATATAATATATCATGACTTTAACATTATATAATATATCATGACATTAACACTAAATAATATATCATGACTTTAACACTGTATAATATATCATGGACTTTAACACTATATAATATATCATAACACTTATAATATATCATGACTTTACACTGTATACTTATATCATGACTTTAAACACTATATACATATCATGACTTTAACACTATATAATATAATCATACACTGTATATATATCGTGACTTTAACACTATATACTATATCAAAAACACTGTATAATATATCATGACTTTAACACTATATAATATATCATGACTTTAACATTATATAATATATCATGACTTAACACTAAATAATATATCATGACTTTAACACTGTATATATATCTGACTTTAACACTGTATAATATATCCTGACTTTAACACTAATAATAGATCATGACTTAACACTATATAATATATCATGCATTTAACACTATATAATATATCATAACACTGTATAATATATCATGACTTTAACACTATATAATATATCATGACTTAACACTATATAATATATCATGACTTTAACACTATATAATATATCATGCATTTAACACTATAATAATATATCATAACACGGTATAATATATCATGACTTACACTATATAATATATCCTGACTTTAACACTATATAATATATCATGACTTTAACACTATATAATATATCATAACACTGTATAATATATCATGACTTTAACACTGTATAATATATCATGACTTTAAAGCTATTAATATATCATTTTATTTATTTATCCTTTATTTATCCAGGAATGTCCCATTGAGATACAAGATCTCTTCTTCCAGGGAGTCCTGACCAACACGGCACACAACAAGTTTCAACATAAACAAGGGCATTAAACAAAAAAAACATACAATTCAAATATAAATACAGAAGGCCATTTGTGCAGTGGCAAGAAGCATAATCACATCAGCAATAGCATCAGGTAAAACAGTTACATGTTTCATGAAGGGATAATGGTAGCATACCTTTAAAAGCATTTACAGTAGGAAGTGCCTCTAGACAAAGTTTTACTTGCAGCGTATTCCATAAAACGGGAGCATAGTGGGAGAATGCAGCTTTACAAAGCTCTGACTGCATCAAAGGAACATTTAAAAGCATCCCATTTGCTGCTCGTCTGGTATTACAAAAGCAAGTATAAAAGGACAGAAGTCTGGAGATATATAAGGGCAGCTTACCCAATGACTTAAGGATAAAATCAACATGTGTGATTGTCTTCTTTGGAACAGAGAGGACCATCCTAAGGACTGATACAAAGTGCAGTGGTGGGTGCGAGAGCCTGCACCCGTTACAAAACGTAGAGCAGTATGGTACGCAGAATCCAGCTTTTTAAGCAGGGAGGAAGAAGCATGCATATAGATCACATCGCCATAGTCTAATACAGACAGAAAGGAACTCTGCACAATTCTCTTCCTGGCTTCAGACGGGAAATATAACTTTAACACTGTATAATATATCATGACATTAACACTATATAATATATCATAACACTGTATAATATATCATGACTTTAACGCTATTTAATATATCATGACTTTAACACTATATAACATATCATGACACGAACACTATATTATATATCATGACTTTAACACTATTTAATATATCCTGACACTAACACTATATAATATATCATGACTTTAACACTGTATAATATATCATGACATTAACACTATATAATATATCATAACACTGTATAATATATCATGACTTTAACGCTATTTAATATATCATGACTTTAACACTATATAACATATGACATGAACACTATATTATATATCATGACTTTAACACTATTTAATATATCCTGACACTAACACTATATTATATATCATGACTTTAACACTATATAATATTTATCATGACTTTAACACTATTTAATATATCATGACACTAACACTTCAATACATCATGACTTTAACACTATATAATATATCATAACACTGTATAATATATCATGACTTTAACACTGTATAATATATCATGACATTAACACTATTTAATATATCATGACTTTAACACTATATAATATATCATGACTTTAACGCTATTTAATATATCATGACTTTAACACTGTATAATATATCATGACTTTAACACTATATAATATATCATAACACTGTATAATATATCATGACTTTAACACTGTATAATATATCATGACTTTAACACTATATAATATATCTTGACACTAACACTTTAATATATCATAACACTGTATAATATATCATGACTTTAACGCTATTTAATATATCATGACACTAACACTATTTAATATATCATGACTTAAACACTATATAATATATCATGACTTTAACACTGAAAAAAGGAGACCGGGAAATTATCTAAGCTTCACCCGCGGCGTTTCACTGTCAAGGGGTGCGATATAGCATGTATGTAATTACATTAAAAATACTAACTTGAGCCCCACCACTGTATGGGTTAGCCCTACCATATATTACCCAACAAAAATACTCTGGAGCCATCACTGTGTATAATATATCATGATATATCATGACTTTGACACTATGTAATATATATAATATATCATGACTTTAACACTATTTAATATATCATGACATTAACACTATATCATATATCCTGACTTTAACACTATATAATATATCCTGACACTATATTATATATCATGACTTTAACACTATTTAATATATCCTGACACTAACACTATATTATATATCATGACTTTAACACTATATAATATATCATGACTTCAACACTATATAATAAATCATGACTTTAACACTGTATAATATATCATGACTTTAACACTATATAATAAATCATGACTTTAACACTGTATAATATATCATGACTTTAACACTATATAATATATCATGACTTTAATATTATATAATATATCATAACACTGTATAATATATCATGACTTTAACACTATATAATATATCATAACACTGTATAATATATCATGACTTTAAACACTATATAATATATCATGACTTTAACACTATATAATATATCATGACTTTAACACTGAAAAAAGGAGACCGGGAAATTATGTAAGCTTCACCCGCGGCGTTTCACTGTCAAGCGGTGGCGATATAGCGTGTATGTAATTACATTAAAAATACTAACTTGAGCCCCACCACTGTATGAGTTAGCCCTACCATATATTACCCAACAAAAATACTCTGGAGCCATCACTGTGTATAATATATCATGATATATCATGACTTTGACACTATGTAATATATATAATATATCATGACTTTAACACTATTTAATATATCATGACATTAACACTATATCATATATCCTGACTTTAACACTATATAATATATCCTGACACTATATTATATATCATGACTTTAACACTATATAATATATCATGACTTTAACACTATTTAATATATCATGACACTGACACTTTAATATATCATGACTTTAAAACTATATAATAAATCATGACTTTAACACTGTATAATATATCATGACTTTAATATTATATAATATATCATAACACTGTATAATATATCATGACTTTAACACTGTATAATATATCATGACTTTAACACTGTATAATATATCATGACTTTAACACTATATAATATATCATAACACTGTATAATATATCATGACTTTAACACTATATAATATATCATGACTTTAACACTATATAATATATCATAACACTGTATTATATATATCATGACTTTAACACTGTATAATATATCATGACTTTAACGCTATTTAATATATCATGACTTTAACACTGTATAATATATCATGACTTTAACACTATATAATAAATCATGACTTTAACACTGTATAATATATCATGACTTTAACACTATATAATATATCATAACTTTAATATTATATAATATATCATAACACTGTATAATATATCATGACTTTAACACTATTTAATATATCATGACATTAACACTATATAATATATCCTGACTTAAACACTTTAATATATCATGACACTAACACTTTAATATATCATGACTTTAACAATTTAATATATCATGACTTTAACATTATATAATATATCATGACTTTAACACTATATAATATATCATGACTTTAACACTATATAATATATCATGACTTTTACACTATATACACTGAACAAAAATATAAACGCAACACTTTTGTTTTTAATCCCATTTTTCATGAGATGAACTCAAAGATCTAAAACATTTTCTATAAACACAAAATAACCATTTCCCTCAAATATTGTTCACAAATCTGAAACAATCTGTGATAGTGAGCACTTCTCCTTTGCCGAGATAATCCATCCCACCTCACAGGTGTGGCATATCAAGATGCTGATTATTGCACAGGTGTGCCTTAGGCTGGCCACAATAAAAGGCCACTCTGAAACGTGCAGTTTTGCTTTATTGGGCTACACCTGTGAGGTGGGATGGATTATCTCGGCAAAGGAGAAGTGCTCACTATCACAGATTTTTTCAGATATGTGAACAATATTTGAGAGAAATGGTTATTTTGTGTATATAGAAAATGTTTTAGATCTTTGAGTTCATCTCATGAAAAATGGGAGCAAAAACAAAAGTGTTGCGTTTATATTTTTGTTCAGTGTAATATATCATGACTTTAATAATTTAATATATCATGACTTTAACACTATATAATATATCATGACTTTAACACTATATAATATATATCATGACTTTAACACTATATAATAATCATGACTTTAACACTGTATAATATATCATGACTTTAAACACTATATAATATATCATGAATTTAATATTATATAATATATAATAACACTGTATAATATATCATGACTTTAACACTATAATATATCATGACTTTAACACTGTAATAATATATCATGACTTTAACACTATATAATATATCATGACTTTAACACTGTATAATATATCATGACTTTGACACTGAAAAAAGGAGACTGGGAAATTATCTAAGCTTCACCAGCGGCGTTTCACTGTCAAGGGGTGTGATATAGCGTTATGTAATTACATTAAAAATACTAACTTGAGGCTCACTACTGTATGGGTTAGCCCTACCATATATTCCCAACAAAAATACTCTGGAGCTGCCACTGTGTATAATATATCATGACTTTAACACTATATAATATATATAATATATCATGACTTTAACACTATTTAATATATCATGACATTAACACTATATAATATATCCTGACTTTAACACTATATAATATATCCTGACACTAACACTATATTATATATATCATGACTTTAACACTATTTAATATATCCTGACACTAACACTAGATATATATCATGACTTTAACACTATAATATATATCATGACTTTAACACTATATAGATATATCATGACTTAACACTATATCATATATAATATATCATGACTTTAACACTTTAATATATCATGACTTTAACACTGTATAATATATCATGACTTAACACCATATAATAAATCATGACTTTAACAACTGTATAATATATCATGACTTTAACACTGTATAATAATCATGACTTTAACACTGTATAAATATCATGACTTTAACACTATATAATATATCATAACTTTAATATATAATATATCATAACACTGTATAATATATCATGACTTTAACACTATTTAATAGATCATGACATTAACACTATATAATATATCCTGACTTTAACAGTATATAATATCCTGACTTTAACACTATATAATATATCATGACTTTAACAATTTAATATATCATGACTTTAACACTATATAATATATCATGACTTTTACTCTATATAATATATCATGACTTTAACACTATATAATATATCATGACTTTACACTATAATATATCATGACTTTATCAATTTAATATATCATGACTTAAACACTATATAATATATCATAACACTGTATAATATATCATGACTTTAACACTATTTAATATATCATGACATTAACACTATATAATATATCCTGACTTTAACACTATATAATATATCATGACTTTAACACTATATAATATATCCTGACACTAACACCATATTATATATCACGACTTTAACACTATTTAATATATCATGACTTTGACACTATTTAATATATCATGACTTTAACACTATATAATATATCATGACTTTAATATTATATAATATATCATAACACTGTATAATATATCATGACTTTAAACACTGTATAATATATCATGACTTTAACACTGTATAATATATCATGACTTTAACACTGTATAAATATATCATGACTTTAACACTGTATAATATATCATGACTTTAACACTATATAATATATCATGACTTTAACACTATATAATATACCATTACTTTAACACTATATAATATATCATGACTTTAATACTATATAATATATCATAACACTGTATAATATATCATGACTTTAACACTATATAATATATCATAACTTTAATATTATATAATATATCATAACACTGTATAATATATCATGACTTTAACACTATTTAATATATCATGACATTAACACTATATAATATATCATGACTTTAACACTATATAATATATCATGACTTTAACACTTTAATATATCATTACACTAACAATTTAATATATCATGACTTTAACATTATATAATATATCATGACTTTAACACTATATAATATATCATGACTTGAACACTATATAATATATCATGACTTTAACACTATATAATATATCATGACTTTAACACTTTAATATATCATGACACTAACACTTTAATATATCATGACTTTAACACTATATAATATATCATAACACTGTATAATATATCATGACTTTAACACTGTATAATATATCATGACTTTAACGCTATTTAATATATCATGACTTTAACACTGTATAATATATCATGACTTTAACACTATATAATAAATCATGACTTTAACACTGTATAATATATCATGACTTTAACACTATATAATATATCATAACTTTAATATTATATAATATATCATAACACTGTATAATATATCATGACTTTAACACTATTTAATATATCATGACATTAACATTATATAATATATCATGACTTTAACACTATATAATATATCATGACTTGAACACTATATAATATATCATGACTTTAACACTATATAATATATCATGACACTAACACTTTAATATATCATGACTTTAACAATTTAATATATCATGACTTTAACACTATATAATATATCATGACTTTTACACTATATAATGTATCATGACTTTAACACTATATAATATATCATGACTTTAACACTATATATATATCATGACTTTAACACTATATTATATATCATGACTTTAACACTATATAATATATCATGACTTTAACACTATATAATATATCATGACTTTAACACTATATTATATATCATGACTTTAACACTATATACTATAGGATACCTTATTTTTTGACTTTTCTACATATCATACAATGACTAAATAAAGTAATAGTATGTTGTATGGCACTGTGTTCTCGTCCTGCAGTATTTCTGTAGTTCTATAAGGTGATTTGTAGTTCAGGTGATATGTAGTTCTATAAGGTGATTTGTAGTTCTATACAGGTCTATGTAGTTCTATAAGGTGATATGCAGTTCTATAATGGTATATGTAGTTCTATAAGGTGATTTGTATTTATATAAGGTGATTTGTATTTCTATACAGTGATTTGTAGTTCTATACAGTGATTTGTAGTTCTATACGGGTATATGTAGTTCTATAAGGTGATATGCAGTTCTATAAGGTGATTTGTAGTTCTATAAGGTGATTTGTAGTTCTATAAAGTGATATGCAGTTCTATAAGGTGATATGCAGTTCTATACGGGTTTATAATAATAATAATAATAATAATAATAATGCATTTTATTTATATAGCGCTTTTCACAAGTCAAAGACGCTTTACAGTATGAGGGAGGGTAGACAAACAAGGACAGGCAAACAAGTAAGTATAGTAAAATAAAAAAATAAAAAGGCAGTCAAGAGGAAGTTGATCGAGAGGGGGGGGGGCTTATGGGTAGACAGAGTTGAAAAGATGTGTTTTGAGGCGGGACTGAAAGACTGTGAGGGACTCAGAGTCACGGAGATCTTGGGGGAGGGAGTTCCAGAGCCTAGGAGCTGCCACTGAGAAGGCTCTGTCCCCAAAGCTGCAGAGTGTGGATGTGGGAGTGGATAGGAGTCCGGCTGCGGTGGATCTGAGGGACCGTGGGGGTTGATAAGGAGTGAGAAGGTTTGTGAGATAAGGGGGGGCCAGATGGTGGAGTGCTTTGTAGGTGAGGACCAGAATGTTGTAGTTGATGCGATGGGATATGTATATATATGTAGTTCTATAAGGTAATTTGTAGTTCCATACGGTGATATGCAGTTCTATACAGTGATTTGTAGTTCTATAAGGTGATATCAATCAATCAATCAATCAATCAATCAATCAATCAATCAATCAATCAATCAATGTTTATTTATATAGCCCAATATCACAAATATTACATTTGTTTCAGTGGTCTTCACAGTGTGTACAGAATATCAGTATGACAATACGACACCCTCTGTCCTTAGACCCTCTGTCCTCAGACCCTCTGTCCTTAGACCCTCACATCGTACAAGGAAAAACTTCCAAAGAAAACCCAGTTTAAAGGGGAAAATGGGAGAAACCTCAGGGAGAGCAACAGAGGAGGGATCCCTCTCCCAGGACGGACAGACGTGCAATAGATGCCGTGTGTAAATTGAAAAGATAATACATTTGCAACATAGGTAGTCCAGATGTTTGGAAATGCATGTGTGTATAATAGGAAGATGAATCCACGAGGATATCCATCCAGGACCTATGATCCAGGACCACAGCCACGACTCAAGATCCAGCGCTCGCGATCCAGGACTCAGGACCGCAGGATCATCCATGACTCCGGATCCCGGCGTATATAGACACCAAAAAGAAAGACATGTGGGGAAGCTGGGTTAATGGGAACATGAGAGGACACAGGTACAGACAGAGAGAAGGAAGAAGGAAGATGTCCCCCGATAAACTAAGCCTATATCAGCAAAACTAGGGGCTGAATCTAATCAGCCCTAACTATAAGCTTTATCAAAAAGGAAGGTCTTAAGCGCACTCTTAAAAACGGATAGGATGTCTGCCGCCCGAACACAAACTGGAAGCTGATTCCACAAATGTGGAGCTTGATAAGAAAAGGCTCTGGCTCCCATTGTACTTTTAGAGACTCTAGGAACAACCAACAATCCTGCATTCTTGGAACGCAATGCCCTAGTAGGCCAGTAGGGTATAATGAGTTCTTTAAGGTAAGATGGCGCCTGCCCATTAAGGGCTTTGTAGGCGAGAAGAAGAATTTTAAATTCTATCCTGTGTTCTATAGGGAGCCAGTGTAAGGCAGCCAGAACAGGAGTCATGTGGTCCCTTTTCCTAACTCTGGTTAGTACACGAGCCGCAGCATTTTGAATCAGCTGAAGCCACTTGACTGACTTCTTGGTACTCCCTGATAATAAGGAGTTACAATAATCCTGCCTAGAAGTAACAAATGCATGGACTAGTTTCTCTGCATCGTTTTGAGGCAAGATATACCTGATTTTTGCAATGTTACGTAGATGGAAGTAGGCGGTCCTTGAAATTGATTTTATGTGGGCGTTAAAGGATAAATCCTGATCAAATATAACACCAAGGTTCCTTACAGTCTCACTGGAGGCCAAATTAATGTCATCCATAGTTAGTATATCTTTAGATAATTTGTTTCGTAGATTCTTCGGGCCAAGTACAATAGTTTTGGTCGTGTTTAACATCAAAAAGTTTAAGGTCATCCATGTTTTTAAGTCCTTAAGGCAGTCTTGAATTTTATTTAGATGATTAACTTCATCAGGCTTGATTGATAAATATAGTTGAGTATCATCCGCATAACAATGAAAGTTTACAGAATGATTCCTTATAATATTGCCTAACGGAAGCATATATAATGTGAACAAAATAGGTCCGAGCACTGAGCCCTGTGGCACTCCATGGCTAACTTTGGTTTGCGTGGAAGATTCATCGTTAACACGTACAAACTGAGAGCGTTCAGATAGATAGGACCTGAACCAGCCTAAAGCAGTTCCCTGTATGCCAACCAAGTGCTCTAGTCTTTGCAATAGGATGTCATGGTCGATAGCATCAAATGCAGCACTGAGATCGAGCAAGACAAGAATAGAGACAAGTCCCTTGTCTGAGGCTATTAGAATGTCATGTGTGACTTTAGCCAGAGCTGTCTCTGTGCTATGATGTGTTCTAAAGCCAGACTGAACATCTTCAAATAAATCATTGTTTTTTAAGTAATCACACAACTGTTTTGCGACCGCTTTCTCAAGAATTTTTGAGAGGAACGGAAGGACCAGAATGTTGTAGTTGATGCGATGGGATATGTATATATATGTAGTTCTATACAGTGATTTGTAGTTCTATAAGGTGATTTGTAGTTCTATACGGTGATATGTAGTTCTATAAAGGTATATGTAGTTCTATAAGGTGATAAGCAGTTCTATAAGTTGATTTGCCCCCTGCAGGACCTTTAAGATCATGGACGACAACAGCAGCCGCTCTCTGGACCTGAAGGAGTTCCTGAAGGGTCTGAAGGACTACGGAGTCCTGATGGACAAACAGGAAGCCACCACGCTCTTCCTACGCTTCGATCGAGACGGCAACGGGACCATCGACTTCGACGAGTTCTTGCTCACGCTCAGGGTGAGACACTAGTACCTTTAACGGGAATATAGATAACGGGAATATAGAGAACACCGGTGCAGAAGCAGGTCTGTGATGTCTCTGAGATATCTGAGGTTGTCCTCTCTGTTAAGCCCCAGATGTCCCGCGCCCGACAGGAAGTGGTTCTGCAGGCGTTCAGGAAGCTGGACCGGACAGGAGACGGTGTGGTGACCATCGAGGATCTGAGGGGCGTCTACAGCCCCAAACATCATCCCAAGTTCCAGAACGGGGAGTGGAGCGAGGAGCAGGTCTTCAGGAGCTTCCTGGACAACTTCGACTCTCCCAACGACAAAGACGGGAAGGTGGGGATTCCTCATCATCTTTCATTCTCTAATAAAACCTATTTTCAGCAGTGTGCATCATTTGGTGAGTTTTCGTGGGGGATAAAAAATGCGATCAAAAGTGGAAAAATTTCAATTATGTTACGACTGCAGTGAGGCGGGCGATCTGCAGTCATGTTCTCCAGACTGTTCCCTGTTCTGTGTTTTAATGTTTTATATATATACACCAACCTCTGTGGCCTGTCTGGAGCCAGTTCAACAGACGCTGAATAGAGTCTTAACTAACTAATCTTAACTAACCCTAACCCTGGATATCTGTGAGTTATCTTAACTAACCCTAACAAAGAGATCTCGCTAAGCGGTCCTACGACGCTGGTTATCAACTCGGTAAATCAACCCAGGGTTTCTCTGTCCAGCTGAAAGCGTGTTCACGTGAAAGGGGCGGGGTTAGCAACATTTAACCAATCACAAACATTTGACCAATCACAAACATGGAGAACTGACAGCGCAGCGTCATAATTCCTGAATGAAAAGTAAACTATCATTTGTGATATTGGGCTATATAAATAAACATTGATTGATTGATTGATTGATGTTAGACAAATATGAAGAATTTGAACTTTTAACATCCCTGACTTAAACACTTAGTGTGTCAATGTGTTTCCTGTCAGGTGACCAGCGAGGAGTTCCTGAACTATTACTGCGGAGTCAGCGCCTCCATCGACAGCGACGTGTACTTCATCCTGATGATGAGGAGCGCCTGGAGGCTCTGACGTTCATTATCATCATTATTAATAATAATGAAGCAGTTTGTGCCTCTGTTTATCTGAATGTAAACACACCATGACTCGTCACTTTTAGATTTTATTATACCTGTATATGCATCCATAAAGCTCTAATAACAACATTATAATGACAACCTGAGGAAATACAGAATATGCATCATTAACATCTCTCTGTGGTGGACACGTGAAGCAGCTTGAAGGTCGTTCGGTAGGAACGACCTTCAACAGATTAAAATAATTTGATGAAGTTTCTTGGTTACATTGTTTTCTATGATATGTGTAGTATTACATCACGGTAAAATATGTTGTTGGTATCTACATGAGATAAGCCCCGCCTCCTCTCCAGTGTGTATAGTTTGAGTGACATGAGTAAACACCAATGATCTCATGCCCCCTATTTATGAAATGTAAATATATATATTTATGATATAGTAATATATACATTTATGATATTGTAATATATTGCCCCGTCATGTTTCCTGTTCAGTCGCTCTGCATGAAGCTGGACATGGTGACATACTCATTGCCCCCCCCACAGGACGGCTCCTCTGAGGGGGAGGGGCCAGTGGGGGGGGAGGGGCCAGTGGGGGAGGGGGGAGGGGCAGCCTCCCCCGTTTTCTCCAGCTTTAAAGAACTGAACTCCTCCGGCCTGAGGGTCAACATGAGGCCCTGCAGAGAGAAAACACTGCTGTCAGTTTCCTGCTTCCTGTCTCTGTTTCCTGTTTCCTGTTTCTGTCTCTGTTTCTGTTTCCTGTCTCTGTTTCCTGTTTCCTGTCTCTGTTTCCTGTTTCCTGTTTCTGTCTCTGTTTACTGTTTCTGTCTCTGTTTCCTGTCTCTGTTTCCTGTTTCCTGTCTCTGTTTCCTGTCTCCTGTTTCTGTTTCCTGTCTCTGTCTCCTGTCTCTGTTTCCTGTTTCCTGTTTCTGTTTCCTGTCTCTGTTTCCTGTCTCCTGTCTCCTGTTTCCTGTCTCTGTTTCTGTTTCCTGTTTCTGTTTCCTGTCTCTGTTTCCTGTTTCCTGTCTCTGTTTCCTGTCTCCTGTCTCTGTTTCCTGTCTCTGTTTCCTGTTTCTGTTTCCTGTCTCTGTCTCTGTTTCCTGTTTCTGTTTCCTGTCTCTGTCTCTGTTTCCTGTCTCTTTTTTCTGTCTCTGTCTCCTGTCTCTGTCTCTGTTTCCTGTTTCTGTCTCTGTTTCCTGTCTCTGTTTCTGTCCCTGTCTCTGTTTCCTGTCTATGTTTCCTGTCTCTGTTTCCTGTTTCCTGTTCCTGTCTCTGTTTCCTGTTTCTGTCTCTGTTTCCTGTTTCCTGTTTCCTGTTTCTGTTTCCTGTCTTTGTTTCCTGTTTCCTGTCTCTGTTTCCTGTTTCCTGTTTCTGTTTCCTGTCTCTGTCTCTGTTTCCTGTCTCTTTTTTCTGTCTCTGTCTCCTGTCTCTGTCTCTGTTTCCTGTTTCTGTCTCTGTTTTCTGTTTCTGTCTCTGTTTCTGTCTCTGTCTCGGTCTCTGTCTCTGTTTCCTGTTTCTGTTTCCTGTTTCTGTTTCCTGTCTCTGTTTCCTGTCTCTGTTTCCTGTTTCTGTCTTTGTCTCTGTCTTTGTCTCTGTATCCTGTCTCTGTTTCCTGTCTCTGTTTCCTGTTTCCTGTCTCTGTCTCTGTTTCCTGTCTCTTTTTTCTGTCTCTGTCTCCTGTCTCTGTCTCTGTTTCCTGTTTCTGTCTCTGTTTCCTGTTTCTGTCTCTGTTTCTGTCTCTGTCTCCTGTCTCTGTCTCCTGTCTCTGTCTCTGTTTCCTGTCTCTGTCTCCTGTCTCTGTCTCTGTTTCCTGTATCTGTCTCTGTTTCCTGTCTCTACCTCCTGTCCCAGGGCCTCACCTTGTTGCTCTTGCAGATGTGCATCAGAGTGTGTTTGGGGTGAGGGATGTTCGGCCACACGTAGCTGAATATTCTGTCAACGGGAGACAAATGGAAGTATATATATTTATATTTATATATATATAAATATATATAATATAGAGTGTTGCACAGGTGATGGTGAGTAAAGGACACCTGTTCTTCAGCAGCAGCAGGAGCCCTGAAGGCAGCAGCAGCAGAACCAGCAGCCCTCCAATCACAGCCGGGCGTCCTGGACACAGATCATGAACCATGAAGATCATTACACAGCTGAATGATGTGGATGTGAGAGCAGAGAGTAGTGTGTCTCACGGGGAGGGGTCAGCGGGGCGGGCAACGGGGGGGTCAGGGTCGGGCTCCAGGAGCTCCAGCTGCCCTGCAGCCCGTTAACAGGCAGAGAACGACCTCTGACCCGGTACTGATCCAGGACCAGCAGCAGGGAGGGGGAGGACAGGTTCTGCAGCTGGGACATTCATACATGACGATCATATAACAACAACAACAACAACAATAACAACAATGTTCAGGTTATTTATTTGTACAATAATAATAATAACAATAATACTAATAACTCACAGTGGAGCGGCCCCCCCTCCACAGCTGGATCTGGAACAGCTGGTTGTCGTCCCTCAGGTAGTCGTTGCTGTCGGGGCTCTGGAGGCGGATCAGAACCTGAGAGTCCATCAGGGAGAGACTCACCTGGGGAGGGCGGGGCTTCACTGGGGGGGGAGGTACACATGGAGTTATATATATATATAGAGTCCATCAGGGAGAGGCTCACCTGGGGGGGAGGGGCTTCACTGGGGGGGGGGGGGGTACACATGGAGTTATACATATATAGAGTCCATCAGGGAGAGGCTCACCTGGGGGGGAGGGGCTTCACTGGGGGGGGGGGGGGGTACACATGGAGTTATATATATAGAGTCCATCAGGGAGAGGCTCACCTGGGGAGGGCGGGGCTTCACTGGGGGGGGGGGGTACACATGGAGTTATATATATATATAGAGTCCATCAGGGAGAGGCTCACCTGGGTAGGGCGGGGCTTCACTGGGGGGGGGGGGGGGGGTACACATGGAGTTATATATATATATAGAGTCCATCAGGGAGAGGCTCACCTGGGGGGGAGGGGCTTCACTGGGGGGGGGGGGGTACACATGGAGTTATACACATATAAAGGCCCTGACACACCAAGCAGTCACCAGAGAACTCTCCGCCGTGTTCTCCTGCGTGTCGGCCGTGTGTCGCACTAGAACACACCGCAAAGACTTCAGCCGAGCACGCACGAACTGCGCATGCGTGAGTGGCAATAACTTTCCTTACCAGCAGGCGGCGGTAGTGTGTATTCGTCATTCAAAAGAGGAAACAACCGGAAGACAGAGAAGAAGAACCGACTACGTGATATTAACAACAAATAGCGTGTACGTTCCATTTTCACTCTCGTCCATCGAAAACATGTTTCGTGCGGTTCTGGAGCTCAGCCATAAGAGTGCTGCTCGTGGAAGACATTCTCAAGCAACCGTTTCGCTTCTCATGCTCTGATTCGCTGCTGAACAGCCAATCAGAGTGATTTCTTCGTCCGACGCACGGCGGATTCAACATGCGTCGGCCATGAAAGGCGTGTCACGGCCGGTGCTGCGGGACACATCAAATGGAGTTTGGGCGACGGGACACGCTTCGTCGTCCGACTAACGAAAACGGCCGATCTGGTGTGCCTTAAGATACTGCTCTCAGGCTGCTGTGTGTATCTAGCGTATTAATACACACTGTTCATACTGCTCTCAGGCTGCTGTGTGTATCTAGCGTATTAATACACACTGTTCATACTGCTCTCAGGCTGCTGTGTGTATCTAGCGTATTAATACACACTGTTCATACTGCTCTCAGGCTGCTGTGTGTATCTAGCGTATTAATACACACTGTTCATACTGCTCTCAGGCTGATATCTAGTGTATTAATACACACTGTTCATACTGCTCTCAGGCTGCTGTGTGTATCTAGCGTATTAATACACACTGTTCATACTGCTCTCAGGCTGATATCTACTGTATTAATACACACTGTTCATACTGCTCTCAGGCTGCTGTGTGTATCTAGTGTATTAATACACACTGTTCATACTGCTCTCAGGCTGCTGTGTGTATCTAGCGTATTAATACACACTGTTCATACTGCTCTCAGGCTGCTGTGTGTATCTAGCGTATTAATACACACTGTTCATACTGCTCTCAGGCTGCTGTGTGTATCTAGTGTATTAATACACACTGTTCATGCTGCTCTCAGGCTGCTGTGTGTATCTAGGGTATTAATACACACTGTTCATACTGCTCTGAGGCTGCTGTGTGTATCTAGTGTATTAATACACACTGTTCATACTGCTCTCAGGCTGCTGTGTGTATCTAGTGTATTAATATACACTGTTCATACTGCTCTCAGGCTGATATCTAGTGTATTAATACACACTGTTCATACTGCTCACAGGCTGCTGTGTGTATGTAGTGTATTAATACACACTGTTCATACTGCTCTCAGGCTGCTGTGTGTATCTAGTGTATTAATACACACTGTTCATACTGCTCACAGGCTGCTGTGTATAGTGTATCTAGTGTATTCATATACACTGTTCATACTGCTCTCAGGCTGATATCTAGTGTATTAATACACACTGTTCATACTGCTCTCAGGCTGCTGTGTGTATCTAGTGTATTAATACACACTGTTCATACTGCTCTCAGGCTGCTGTGTGTATCTAGCGTATTAATACACTGTTCATACTGCTCTCAGGCTGATATCTAGTGTATTAATACACACTGTTCATAGCTCTCAGGCTGCTGTGTGTATCTAGTGTATTAATACACACTGTTCATACTGCTCTCAGGCTGCTGTGTGTATCTAGTATTAATACACACTGTTCATACTGCTCTCAGGCTGCTGTGTGTATCTAGTGTATTAATACACACTGTTCATACTGCTCTCAGGCTGCTGTGTGTATCTAGTGTATTAATACACACTGTTCATACTGCTCTCAGGCTGCTGTGTGTATCTAGCGTATTAATACATACTGTTCACTGCTCTCAGGCTGCTGTGTGTATCTAGTTAGTTTATCTCGTGTATTAATACACACTGTTCATACTGCTCTCAGGCTGCTGTGGTATCTAGTGTATTAATACACACTGTTCATACTGCTCTCAGGCTGCTGTGTGTATTTTTACTTTTTTAGTTTTGTTACTAGTGTATTAATACATACTGTTCATACTGCTCTCAGGCTCTGTGTGTATCTAGTGTATTAATACACACTGTTCATACTGCTCTGAGGCTGCTGTGTGTATCTAGTGTATTAATACACACTGTTCATACTGCTCTCAGGCTGCTGTGTGTATCTAGTGTATTAATACACACAGAGGACAATCCCCACAGGAGCACTTTGGGGTGAAGCGTCTCAGGGACACAACGACATGCTGACTGCAGTGGGGTTTGAACCCTGATCCCAACACCAACGCACTACCACTGCACCACACGCCTCCATGTTCATACTGCTCATACTACACAGTTATATATATATACATATATTCCTATAAATGATGGTGTCTCACCGACGGTCTTCAGGTCCAGGGTCCGGCTGCGGCTGCCCCCGCCCTTCAGGAGCAGAGTCACTCTGTAATGGATCACTGGGTTCAGGAGGGGGGGGGAGACCAGGGGGGGGGGGCCGGAGACATTGTAACATCTGGACCCACTGCTGACATCTGTGTAACTACACACACACACACACACACACACACACACACACACACACACACACACACACACACACACACACACACACACACACACACACACACACACACACACACACACACACACACACACACACTTTCCGTGAACCAAACAGAAGAGAGCTGTCATTTTGAAATAAACTCATTATTAAAATGAAATATTCACCAGACGCTCATTTTCTCCAAAGCCTCTTCATCTTCATCATCCTCACCTCCCCCCCCCCCAGCTGACAGCTCAGACTGCAGCCGGACAGCAGGAGGTTGGAGGAGCACACCACCCCTTCATGAGATATGACATCATACATTATATATATATAGTTATATATATTTATATATTTTCTTTATAGGGGGGGACAGATATAATGTAATGTACAATATATAATAAATAATATAATAATCTTAGATATTAAATATAATATTAGGAGTTAGTGAACCTGTAGAGTTTAACATAAACTCAGTTAGGAGTACAGTATATATGTATTTACTGTATATATATATATATATATATATATGATGTAAACACACATAAATGAATAATGATATTAAAAAACATCAGTCAGCATTTCATGTATTTAACGTATTCATATCATCTCGACCGTCAGTACATTCATATTTATATTTAATGAAATAAGAGATTAGAGGACTTTTAGTACGTCAAGTATACAGAAGTATTGATAATACTGTGTATTTGATACTTTTACCCCTAACGCCTTGTTTCAGATGGTCTCAACATGTTTACAGTCTTTTATGTATTTTATTTAGAAATGTTTTAACGAAGGATTTCATGAGTTTGCAAAGTGTTTCTGACCTGAGTCTCCGTCTCCGTCTCCGTCTCCGTCTCCGCTGAGAGCCCGAGCCGCCGCCGCAAGGACCAGAACCAGGACCAGGACCCGTACCATCGGGGCTCCAGGACACCAAATAACCAGCACCAGAACCAGCAATACCTGAACCAGCAAGACCAGAACCAGAACCAGCAAGACCTGAACCAGCAAGACCAGAACCAGAACCAGCAAGACCAGAACCAGAAAGGTCCGGGATGAACTCCAACAAACTCTGCTGAATATATCTGAACACTGTCTCTGCAGATCTGTGTTATGAGTCTCTCTGAGCAGACCCCCCCTCTGAGGTTGGTGCCTCTCTGCAGATCTGTGTATATGAGTCTCTCTGAGCAGACCCCCCCTCTGAGGTTGGTGCCTCTCTGCAGATCTGTGTATATGAGTCTCTCTGAGCAGACCCCCCTCTGAGGTTGGTGCCTCTCTGCAGATCTGTGTTATGAGTCTCTCTGAGCAGACCCCCCCTCTGAGGTTGGTGTCTCTCTGCGCTCAGTATATCGTTCAGCGACAGGAAGCAGCGGTTACTCTCAGGATGTAAATCAGAAAAACATCTCAGAGTTTTCACACTTCCTGCTCAACACCCAGACAAACACTCTGTTCTCAGGAAACGTCTCAATGTGCAGACCATCAGAACCATCAGAACCATCGGAACCATCAGAACCATCGGAACCATCGGAACCATCGGAACCATCGGAACCATCGGAACCATCAGAACCATCAGAACCATCGGAACCATCGGAACCATCAGAACCATCGGAACCATCAGAACCATCAGAACCATCAGAACCATCAGAACAATCGGAACCATCAGAACCATCGGAACCATCAGAACCATCAGAACCATCAGAACCATCGGAACCATCAGAACCATCGGAACCATCAGAACCATCAGAACCATCGGAACCATCGGAACCATCGGAACCATCGGAACCATCAGAACCCATCCAGAGACCATGACCTCTCTGATGACCCATGACCTCTCTGATGATGACACTGATGTTAACATTTTCTCGTAGCCTTCTGTACATTAAGAGGACTTCTCGTAGACTTCAATACATTATGAGGACTTCTCGTATCCTTCTGTACATTACGAGGACTTCTCGTAGACTTCAATACATTATGAGGACTTCTCGTAGCCTTCTGTACATTATGAGGACTTCTCGTAGACTTCAATACATTATGAGGACTTCTCGTATCCTTCTGTACATTATGAGGACTTCTCGTAGACTTCAATACATTATGAGGACTTCTCGTAGCCTTCTGTACATTATGACGACTTCTCGTAGACTTCTATACATTATGAGGACTTCTCGTAGACTTCAATACATTATGAGGACTTCTCGTAGACTTCTATACATTATTACGTCACTCTACACTCGTCGATCAGAGCGAGCGGAGCACATTTTCTCATCCGCCTCACGGAGCGTGGAAAGTGAGGGGCAGGGCTGCCTCTCTGCCGTCGGCGTGGATAGGAGGTTTACCTGTGCACCTGTGCTGTTGTGGGGAGGTTTTTCCCGGGAAGTCGCGGAGAGACGGAGCGGCTGCACGTTGTTGTTTGGGCCCCCTTTTTCCACCTGCCCAGTTGTGCTGTGGCAGGGACCTGCTTCCACTTGTCGTGTGCTGCTGTCCTGGCGAGATTTTGCCCCGGGGGGCGTAACGGAGAGACCGGAGCGGCTTCGCGTTCGGGCTGCGGCCTGCTTTACACCTGCTGTAGTTGAGGCCTGTATCCACCTGCTCCACCTGTCGTGCTCTACGGTGCCGAGGACGTTTTACCACGGGGATATCGCTGAGAGACCGGAGCGCCTCTACGCCTCGAGCTGGTCCTGCTTCGCCTATCCTGCTGTACTGAGGAGGTTCTGCACCGGGGATATCGCGAGGAGAACGGAGCGCCTCCACATTTCGGGCCTGCTTGCACGCCTATCCGGATGCTCTGCTGGTCTGGGAAAATGGCCCATATCGGGATTCTGCTGTGCCTGTTAACTGTTTTGGACGATGAGAAGATCTCTAGTCATTCTGAGAAGACTACTGGACTCAGGTCTGTTCTGCCCCGCAGTGGGCATCCCCTGCAAAGGTTCGGATGTGTTGCTCAAACAATTACCGGTTGCCTTGTCACAGTCAATCTGCTCGACTAAATATGTTTGTCTTTTTTATTTTCCTGCGATGATGGTTCTTCAGGACTGCTTCTTCAGCTCTAATCACACTCTCGCAGACTTTTCCGGTGTTTCTAAATTAGATGACGGTGTATCTGTGTCATTTAAGAGGAAAAGATGCCTGGTGTCTTTGTTGTTATTACTGTCAGGAAATGTCCAACCTAACCCTGGTCCGCCCAGTAGTCGTAGTCAGATCGCTACTCCTGCTGATCTTAAAGCTAGGTCTGGGTCCACTTGAAAGTGCGCAGTCTGTCAGGTAAACTAGATTTTGTCCATATCTGGGCAAAATCGACTGACGCTGACGTCATTGTCTTATCAGAAACATGGCTAAACAAGTCTATTCTGGCCTCTGACGTCGCCTTAAATGGTTTTAATGTGTATCGTACCGACCGGCCTAATAAAGGTGGTGGCGTTGCAATTTATGTTCAGAATAAGTTCAGTGTTTCCACATTAGTTTCCAAATCGATCAGTAAGCAATTTGAATGTTTAGCCTTAAATATAGAAGTGGCAAAGGGTCAAAGGTCATGGTGGTGGGCCTGCTACAGACCCCCCTCAGCTGGCAAGGACTCCTTGTCTTCACTAGCTAATCTTTTATCACAACTCGACTACAAGGACATAGTGCTGCTTGGAGGTTTGAACTGGGACTGGTTAACTGGGACTGGTTAACTGGGACTGGTTAACTGGGACTGGTTAACTGGGACTGGTTAACTGCAGTGTCAGAGGATTTTAAAAACCTTTGTATCTCTTTGAATGTTACTCAGATTGTGGACAGTCCTACTCGCCCTAACATCAAGTCCCTGATAAATCCTCCCTAATGATCTCATTCTAACTAATGCTCCCCATAAATATTCTTCTGTGGGAGTATTTGAGAATGATCTCAGCGATCACTGTGCTGTAGCCAATCAGGGACACTAAGGTCCAAAAGGTTAAACCTCGCATCCTCATCAAGAGAGACACAAACACTTTGTGGAGCAGGGTTTATGATCTGTTTGGGTTTGATTGGGAGATGGATCTGTGTGCTGATGTGGAAACCGCATGGTCTTATTTCTATCTTGGTTTTATGGAGATCATTGATAGACATGCACCCTGCGTACATTCAGAGTGAAGGGACGAGACACTCCCTGGTTCTCTGCTGAGCTGTCCAGTGTCCTTCATCAGAGAAACAAGGCCTGGTTCTCTGCTGAGCTGTCCAGTGTCCTTCATGAGAGAAACAAGGCCTGGTTCTCTGCTGAGCTGTCCAGTGTCCTTCATGAGAGAAACAAGGCCTGGTTCTCTGCTGAGCTGTCCAGTCTCCTTAATGAGAGAAACAAGGCCTGGTTCCTGCTGAGCTGTCCAGTGTCCTTCATGAGAGAAACCAGACCTGGTTCTGCTGAGCTGTCCAGTCTCATGAACAGACCTGGTTCTCTGCTGAGCTGTCCAGTGTCCTTCATGAGAGAAACCAGGCCTGGTTCTCTGCTGAGCTGTCCAGTCTCCTTCATGAGAGAAACCAGGCCTGGTTCCTGCTGAGCTGTCCAGTGTCCTTCATGAGAGAAACCAGGCCTGGTTCTCTGCTGAGCTGTCCAGTGTCCTTCATGAGAGAAACCAGGCCTGGTTCTCTGCTGAGCTGTCTAGTGTCCTTCATGAGAGAAACCAGGCCTGGTTCCTGCTGAGCTGTCTAGTGTCCTTCATGAGAGAAACCAGGCCTGGGCAAAGGCTAGGAGATCAGGCTCAGAGGTAGAGTGGCTGCGTTCAGGCAGCTGAGGAATAGCTTCACTTCAAATGTCAAAAGTGCAAAGTCGAAGTACTATTTGTCAGTTACCACAGAAAACCTAAATAATCCTAGGAAATTTTGGAAAGCATTAAAATTGATATCAACCGGTGAGATCCGTAATGAGCTCCTCCGTGCCTCACCTCAGCCCCTGCTCTCTGTGGGACAGGGCTCTATGCTCAGCTGCTTTAATGAGCTCCTCCGTGCCTCACCTCAGCCCCTGCTCTCTGTGGGACAGGGCTCTATGCTCAGCTGCTTTAATGAGCACTGTGTGTCCTGTGGCTCTCTGCTTGATTCTGTCACTAACTCTGCTTCTGTGAACGCCAGTCCGTGACTCTGAACAACGTGGGCTGGAAACCCCTTTCAGTTTGACTCCTCTTTCTGTTGATGTTGTTCATGAAGCTTTATCTAAGCTAGATCCTAGGAAGCCGGTCGGCCCGGACAACGTAGAATCTTTCTTATTAAATATAGAGCAGACTTTATTGCTCCTCCTCTCACTTCTCTTTCTAACCTCTCCCTCAGCACAAATACAATTTCTAAAGTATGGAAGTCTGCTTATGTCTTGCCTTTACTGAAAGGAGGGGAGGCAACTATTTTAAATAACTATAGGCCCGTCTCTAAGTGGTCAGTTCTGGCTCAGGCTCTTGAACGCTTAGTGAGTGAACAAGTAAAGGAGTTTTTATGTATAAATGACATCCTGTCTAAACATCAGTCAGGCTTCAGAGAGCAGCACAGCACCATCACTGCCACGATGAACGTGTGAATGACATTACTAGTATGTTAGATAATAAGCAGAGTGGAGCAGCTCTGTTTGTTGACCTGTCCAAAGCATCTGACACGTGGATCATCTCATCTCAAAGCAGAGGCTGCTCAGTGTCGGCGTGTCCAGCCGTGCAGTGGGTGGTTTGTGAACTACCTCTCTGAAAGGTCCCATGTGTTCACTCTGATGGACTGTCTTCTGAGTGGTTAAACATTTCTAATGGTGTTCCTCAAGGCTCTGTTTTAGGACCACTTTTATTCTCCATATATATTAACAGCGTAGGGGAACATGTGGATGAAGCTACTTTACATGTGTATGCGGATGATACCGTGATGTTCTGTGAGGTCCCTCATTCAGGAGCTGGTGTTACATCACAGGCTGTTTCTAACACTATTCAGACTCAGCGCTCTGAACTAAAGCTTCTTCTAGATGTGGATCAAACCAAGGTAACTGCTCTTTTCAAAAGCAAAGAAGACACCAGAGCCTGTTTTAGATATTGTTACTACGCAAGGACCAAAACTTGAAGTTGTTGCCTGTTACAAATACCTTGGTATCTGGCTTGATGATTGTCTCTCTTTTAAACTTCAGGTCTCTAACCTGCTTAGAGAGCTGAGGGTGAGGCTAGGGTTCTTCTCCAGGAACACTGTCCTGCTTCTCCTGGAGGCCAGGAAGAGGCTCTGTGACCTTTGACCTGTGCTGGACTCTGGGATCTGGTCTATCTGAATGCACCGGCCCATTGCCTGGTCAGTTAGATGCTGCGTATCACAGCGCTCTGAGATGTGTGACAGACTGTAAAGCATTAACCCTTCACTGCACCCTGTGTGCAAGGGCTGGTCTGCTTCACTCTCTGCACGGAGGCTCAGTCTCTGGGACATCTTTATATACAAAGCCATGTTAGGGAAACCTCCATCTTATATCTGCTCCTGACCTCAGGGAGGAGTGTAAGTGGCCTGCCTGAGATCGCATGCTGTGGTTTTATTAAATGAGCAGCTGCTAGGACTGTCTGAGGGAAGACAGCTTCTAGATGCAGCTCCTCTGTCTGAGGGAAGCAGCTTCTAGATGCAGCTCCTCTGTCTGAGGGAAGCAGCTTCTAGATGCAGCTCCTCTGTCTGGGGACAGGCTGCACATTAAATGGAAACTGAACAATCTGGTGCCACTACATGTTTTTAAAGCTCGGTTGGATGCTACTCAATCAGAAGCTATTGGTACCTGTGTATGTGGATAATTTTGTAAATGATCCTTTTGTTGTTCTGTTTATGTTTCATGTGGAACTACTTGAGCAGGTCTCCCTTGGAAAAGAGATCAATGATCTCAATGGGATTTTATCTGTATAAATAAAGGTTTGAAATGAAATGAGGACTTCTCGTAGCCTTCTGTTAGCCACAGCTAGCTGTGCATTAGCATCCTCTACAGTTTGACACATTATGACGTCATGAAGATCTGATTTCTGAGGAAACAGAGAGCCCGATGTTTCAGCTTCAGACATACTGCGGTTTACCCGTATTTCTGCTTACCTGTAAACATGTTTACGTGTATATGTAATACCTGTGTGTGTGTGTTCTGCAGGAGGTGTTGCAGCCATACAGCAGAGAGGTTTCAGAAATGACTTGTCACCACTTCCTCTTCCTATCCGCCGCTCATCCTCACAAAGATCCCTCTGAAACATAGCAGCTCGACACTCAAATAAACTATAGATAACATGGACCATGGTGTGTGTGTAGGAGTGTGTGTAACAGGTGTGTGTACCACCTGCCTGCAGGTAACCACAGTCAGTAACTGATGGAGGTTTGAGGTCTCTGGGAACCCTCTCGTGTGCCGCTCTCACGCCGGAGACTGAAGACCTCATTGTTATATTCAGGTTACTTTATAATCCGTCGGTGCAACACAGGAAATAACGGTTCACTTCGACTGTGTGTCAAATAATATCAAACCTGTTTTACGTTTCTGTTCATAAAACACGTCTGATGTGAATTTAGTTTTTTATATTTAAAAGTTTATTCCATTCCACTCAGATTAGACTAAAAATAAAAATGAATATAGTTTCTGTGGTGAAAAAACAGAATTATTTAAAGTGAAATGGATTAAACTGTTCACCCCCCCCTCCACCAGACCCAATACCTGCTGATTAATTAACACCGCATCAAAAGTATAATGAAAGCTTTCTCTCGATCCGCTCAGCGTCCAATAAGACGCATCTGAAATCAGAATCAATACAAAACTATTTCGTTTTTGTTGTGAAATTAAAGAAAATGTAGAGTTGGGTTTTTGCAGAAAACATATTTTATTAACGCCTGAAGAGACGGAGGACAGGAATCATCAATCATTTACAATAAATCTCAGAGCTTCATTCGGAAAACATTTAGAGTTTAAACTTCACTGTAAATCTGTGAGGAGATCTTTAGAAAATACATTATTAATAATCATCAGGAAGAAATAAAACTAACCGGCTCCATAACTAGCGTTCATAATGAGTGTAGTTCATCAGAGTGTAGTTCATCAGAGTGTAGTTCATTAGAGTGTAGTTCATTAGAGTGTAGTTCATCAGAGTGTAGTTCATTAGAGTGTAGTTCATCAGAGTGTAGTTCATTAGAGTGTAGTTCATTAGAGTGTTCATAATGAGTGTAGTTCATCAGAGTGTAGTTCAATAGAGTGTAGTTCATTAGAGTGTAGTTCATTAGAGTGTAGTTCATTAGAGTGTAGTTCAATAGAGTGTAGTTCATTAGAGTGTAGTTCAATAGAGTGTAGTTCATTAGAGTGTAGTTCATCAGAGTGTAGTTCATCAGAGTGTAGTTCATCAGAGTGTAGTTCATTAGAGTGTAGTTCATCAGAGTGTAGTTCATTAGAGTGTAGTTCATTAGAGTGTAGTTCATTAGAGTGTAGTTCAATAGAGTGTAGTTCATAATGAGTGTAGTTCATCAGAGTGTAGTTCATTAGAGTGTAGTTCATCAGAGTGTAGTTCATCAGAGTGTAGTTCATCAGAGTGTAGTTCATTAGAGTGTAGTTCAATAGAGTGTAGTTCAATAGAGTGTAGTTCATCAGAGTGTAGTTCATCAGAGTGTAGTTCATCAGAGTGTAGTTCATCAGAGTGTAGTTCATTAGAGTGTAGTTCAATAGAGTGTAGTTCATTACAGTGTAGTTCAATAGAGTGTAGTTCATTAGAGTGTAGTTCATAATGAGTGTAGTTCAATAGAGAGTTCATAATGAGTGTAGTTCATTAGAGTGTAGTTCAATAGAGTGTAGTTCATAATGAGTGTAGTTCAATAGAGTGTAGTTCATTAGAGTGTAGTTCATCAGAGTGTAGTTCAATAGAGTGTTCATAATGAGTGTAGTTCAATAGAGTGTAGTTCAATAGAGTGTAGTTCATAATGAGTGTAGTTCAATAGAGTGTAGTTCATAATGAGTGTAGTTCATTAGAGTGTAGTTCATCAGAGTGTAGTTCATTAGAGTGTAGTTCATAATGAGTGTAGTTCAATAGAGTGTAGTTCATCAGAGTGTAGTTCATCAGAGTGTAGTTCAATAGAGTGTAGTTCATTAGAGTGTAGTTCATCAGAGTGTAGTTCATTAGAGTGTAGTTCATCAGAGTGTAGTTAAATAGAGTGTAGGTCATTAGAGTGTAGTTCATTAGAGTGTAGTTCAATAGAGTGTAGTTCATTAGAGTGTAGTTCATTAGAGTGTAGTTCATCAGAGTGTAGTTCAATAGAGTGTAGTTCATTAGAGTGTAGTTCATCAGAGTGTAGTTAAATAGAGTGTAGGTCATTAGAGTGTAGTTCATTAGAGTGTAGTTCATTAGAGTGTAGTTCATCAGAGTGTAGTTCATAATGAGTGTAGTTCAATAGAGAGTTCATAATGAGTGTAGTTAAATAGAGTGTAGTTCATTAGAGTGTAGTTCATCAGAGTGTAGTTCATCAGAGTGTTCATAATGAGTGTAGTTCAATAGAGTGTAGTTCATCAGAGTGTAGTTCATCAGAGTGTTCATAATCAATCAATCAATCAATGTTTATTTATATAGCCCAATATCACAAATGTTACATTTGTCTCAGTGGTCTTCACAGTGTGTACAGAATATCAGTATGACAATACGACACCCTCTGTCCTTAGACCCTCACATCGTACAAGGAAAAACTTCCAAAGAAAACCCAGTTTAAAGGGAAAAATGGGAGAAACCTCAGGGAGAGCAACAGAGGAGGGATCCCTCTCCCAGGACGGACAGACGTGCAATAGATGCCGTGTGTAAATTGAAAAGATAATACATTTGCAACATAGGTAGTCCAGATGTTTGGAAATGCATGTGTGTATAATAGGAAGATGAATCCACGAGGATATCCATCCAGGACCTATGATCCAGGACCACAGCCACGACTCAAGATCCAGCGCTCGCGATCCAGGACACAGGACCGCAGGATCATCCATGACTCTGGATCCCAGCGTATATAGACACCAAAAAGACGGACATTTGGGGAAGCTGGGTTAATCGGAACATGAGAGTACACAGGTATAGACAGAGAGAAGGAAGAAGTAAGATGTCCCCCGACAAACTAAGCCTATATCAGCAAAACTAGGGGCTGAATCTAATCAGCCCTAACTATAAGCTTTATCAAAAAGGAAGGTCTTAAGCGCACTCTTAAAAATGGATAGGGTGTCTGCCGCCCGAACACAAACTGGAAGCTGATTCCACAAATGTGGAGCTTGATAAGAAAAGGCTCTGGCTCCCATTGTACTTTTAGAGATTCTAGGAACAACCAACAACCCTGCATTCTTGGAACGCAATGCCCTAGTAGGCCAGCAGGGTATAATGAGTTCTTTAAGGTAAGATGGCGCCTGCCCATTAAGGGCTTTGTAGGCGAGAAGAAGAATTTTAAATTCTATCCTGTGTTCTATAGGGAGCCAGTGTAAGGCAGCCAGAACAGGAGTAATGTGGTCCCTTTTCCTAACTCTGGTTAGTACACGAGCCGCAGCATTTTGAATCAGCTGAAGCGACTTGATTGACTTCTTGGTACTCCCTGATAATAAAGAGTTACAATAATCCAGCCTAGAAGTAACAAATGCATGGACTAGTTTCTCTGCATCGTTTTGAGGCAAGATATGCCTGATTTTTGCAATGTCACGTAGATGGAAGTAGGCGGTCCTTGAAATTGATTTGATGTGGGCGTTAAAGGATAAATCCTGATCAAATATAACACCAAGATTCCTTACAGTCTCACTGGAGGCCAAATTAATGCCATCCATAGTTAGTATGTCTTTAGATAATTTGTTTCGTAGATTCTTCGGGCCAAGTACAATAACTTCAGTTTTGGTCGTGTTTAACATCAAAAAGTTTAAGGTCATCCACGTTTTTAAGTCCTTGAGGCAGTCTTGAATTTTATTTAGATGATTAATTTCATCAGGCTTGATTGATAAATATAGTTGAGTATCATCCGCATAACAATGAAAGTTTACAGAATGATTCCTTATAATATTGCCTAACGGAAGCATATATAATGTGAACAAAATAGGTCCGAGCACTGAGCCCTGTGGCACTCCATGGCTAACTTTGGTTTGCGTGGAAGATTCATCGTTAACACGTACAAACTGAGAGCGTTCAGATAGATAGGACCTAAACCAGCCTAAAGCAGTTCCCTGTATGCCAACTAAGTGCTCTAGTCTTTGCAATAGGATGTCATGGTCGATAGTATCAAATGCAGCACTGAGATCGAGCAAAACAAGAATGGAGACAAGTCCCTTGTCTGAGGCCATTAGAATATCATTTGTGACTTTAACCAGAGCTGTCTCTGTGCTATGATGTGTTCTAAAGCCAGACTGAAAATCTTCAGATAAATCATTGTTTTTTAAGTAACAGCTGTTTTGCGACCGCTTTCTCAAGAATTTTTGAGAGGAACGGAAGATTAGAAATAGGTCTATAGTTGGCTAAAACCTCTGGATCGAGGTTGTGCCTTTTAAGAAGCGGTTTTATCACTGCTACTTTGAATGATTGTGGAACATAGCCTGATAATAAAGACATATTCATAATATTTAATAAAGAAGTGCTAATTAATGGAAAAACTTCCTTCAACAGCTTAGTTGGAATTGGGTCTAACATGCACGTTGATGGTTTAGAAGAGAGAATCATTGAATGTAATTGTTCAAGGTTAATGACTGAAAAGCATTCTAGTTTACTATCTAGTGTAATATTAGAACTTACGATTCCGGGAGCTGTTGATAACACTATACTGGTCGAAGGCAAGAGGTCATTAATTTTGTTTCTAAGAGTAACAATTTTATCGTTAAAAAAGCACATAAAATCATTGCTACTGAGTGCTATAGGAATAGAAGGCTCAATCGAGCTGTGGCTCTCTGTCAGCCTGGCTGCAGCGCTGAAGAGACATGTTGCATTATTCTTATTCTCATCTATTAATGAAGAGTAGTAGGCTGCTCTCGCTTTACGCAGTGCTTTCTTATATTCACTGAGAGTAATATGCCAAATTAAACGAGATTCTTCAAGTTTAGTGGAACGCCATATCCTTTCAAGTTGTCTAGACTTTTGCTTTATTTTGCGGGTTTCGGCATTATGCCATGGAGCTAATCTATGTTGTTTTATTTTCTTCTTTTTCAAAGGAGCAACAGAGTCTAATTTTATTCGCAGCGCATCTATAGCACTATCAACAACATGATCAATTTGAGGTGGTGTACATTTTGTATAAGTTTCCTCCCCTACATGCAGACATGCTATCGAGTTAAGTATTGGTGGAATCTCTTCCTTAAATGTGGCTATAGCACTAACAGATAGGTTTCTGCTGCAAAAGCTTTTGACTAATGCTTTGTAGTCTAGTAACAGTACTTCAAAAGTTACATAATGAGTGTAGTTCATTAGAGTGTAGTTCATCAGAGTGTAGTTCATCAGAGTGTAGTTCATCAGAGTGTTCATAATGAGTGTAGTTCAATAGAGTGTAGTTCATTAGAGTGTAGTTCATCAGAGTGTAGTTCATTAGAGTGTAGTTCATTAGAGTGTAGTTCATTAGAGTGTAGTTCATCAGAGTGTAGTTCATTAGAGTGTAGTTCATTAGAGTGTAGTTCATTAGAGTGTAGTTCATCAGAGTGTTCATAATGAGTGTAGTTCAATAGAGTGTAGTTCAATAGAATGTAGTTCATAATGAGTGTAGTTCATCAGAGTGTAGTTCAATAGAGTGTAGTTCATTAGAGTGTAGTTCATTAGAGTGTAGTTCATTAGAGTGTAGTTCAATAGAGTGTAGTTCATTAGAGTGTAGTTCAATAGAGTGTAGTTCATTAGAGTGTAGTTCATTAGAGTGTAGTTCAATAGAGTGTAGTTCATTAGAGTGTAGTTCAATAGAGTGTAGTTCATCAGAGTGTAGTTCATTAGAGTGTAGTTCATCAGAGTGTAGTTCATCAGAGTGTAGTTCATTAGAGTGTAGTTCATCAGAGTGTAGTTCATTAGAGTGTAGTTCATTAGAGTGTAGTTCATTAGAGTGTAGTTCAATAGAGTGTAGTTCATTAGAGTGTAGTTCAATAGAGTGTAGTTCATCAGAGTGTAGTTCATCAGAGTGTAGTTCATTAGAGTGTAGTTCAATAGAGTGTAGTTCAATAGAGTGTAGTTCATCAGAGTGTAGTTCATCAGAGTGTAGTTCATCAGAGTGTAGTTCATCAGAGTGTAGTTCATTAGAGTGTAGTTCAATAGAGTGTAGTTCATTACAGTGTAGTTCAATAGAGTGTAGTTCATTAGAGTGTAGTTCATAATGAGTGTAGTTCAATAGAGAGTTCATAATGAGTGTAGTTCATTAGAGTGTAGTTCAATAGAATGTAGTTCATAATGAGTGTAGTTCAATAGAGTGTAGTTCATTAGAGTGTAGTTCATCAGAGTGTAGTTCAATAGAGTGTTCATAATGAGTGTAGTTCAATAGAGTGTAGTTCAATAGAGTGTAGTTTCAATAGAGTGTAGTTCATTAGAGTGTAGTTCAATAGAGTGTAGTTCATCAGAGTGTAGTTCATTAGAGTGTAGTTCATTAGAGTGTAGTTCAATAGAGTGTAAGTTCATTAGAGTGTAGTTCAATAGAGTGTAGTTCATCAGAGTGTAGTTCATCAGAGTGTAGTTCATTAGAGTGTAGTTCAATAGAGTGTAGTTCAATAGAGTGTAGTTCATCAGAGTGTAGTTCATCAGAGTGTAGTTCATTAGAGTGTAGTTCAATAGAGTGTAGTTCATTACAGTGTAGTTCAATAGAGTGTAGTTCATTAGAGTGTAGTTCATAATGAGTGTAGTTCAATAGAGAGTTCATAATGAGTGTAGTTCATTAGAGTGTAGTTCAATAGAGTGTAGTTCATAATGAGTGTAGTTCAATAGAGTGTAGTTCATTAGAGTGTAGTTCATCAGAGTGTAGTTCAATAGAGTGTTCATAATGAGTGTAGTTCAATAGAGTGTAGTTCAATAGAGTGTAGTTCATAATGAGTGTAGTTCAATAGAGTGTAGTTCATAATGAGTGTAGTTCATTAGAGTGTAGTTCATCAGAGTGTAGTTCATTAGAGTGTAATTCATAATGAGTGTAGTTCAATAGAGTGTAGTTCATCAGAGTGTAGTTCATCAGAGTGTAGTTCAATAGAGTGTAGTTCATTAGAGTGTAGTTAGCCAACTATAGACCTATTTCTAATCTTCCGTTCCTCTCAAAAATTCTTGAGAAAGCGGTCGCAAAACAGTTGTGTGATTACTTAAAAAACAATGATTTATTTGAAGATTTTCAGTCTGGCTTTAGAACACATCATAGCACAGAGACAGCTCTGGTTAAAGTCACAAGTGATATTCTAATGGCCTCGGACAGGGGACTTGTCTCTATTCTTGTTTTGCTCGATCTTAGTGCTGCATTTGATACTATCGACCATGATATCCTATTGCAAAGACTAGAGCACTTAGTTGGCATACAGGGAACTGCTTTAGGCTGGTTTAGGTCCTATCTATCTGAACGCTCTCAGTTTGTACGTGTTAACGATGAATCTTCCACGCAAACCAAAGTTAGCCATGGAGTGCCACAGGGCTCAGTGCTCGGACCTATTTTGTTCACATTATATATGCTTCCGTTAGGCAATATTATAAGGAATCATTCTGTAAACTTTCATTGTTATGCGGATGATACTCAACTATATTTATCAATCAAGCCTGATGAAATTAATCATCTAAATAAAATTCAAGACTGCCTTAAGGACTTAAAAACGTGGATGACCTTAAACTTTTTGATGTTAAACACGACCAAAACTGAAGTTATTGTACTTGGCCCGAAGAATCTACGAAACAAATTATCTAAAGACATACTAACTATGGATGGCATTAATTTGGCCTCCAGTGAGACTGTAAGGAATCTTGGTGTTATATTTGATCAGGATTTATCCTTTAACTTCCACATAAAATCCATTTCAAGGACCGCCTACTTCCATCTACGTAACATTGCAAAAATCAGGCATATCTTGCCTCAAAACGATGCAGAGAAACTAGTCCATGCATTTGTTACTTCTAGGCTGGATTATTGTAACTCTTTATTATCAGGGAGTACCAAGAAGTCAATCAAGTCGCTTCAGCTGATTCAAAATGCTGCGGCTCGTGTACTAACCAGAGTTAGGAAAAGGGACCACATTACTCCTGTTCTGGCTGCCTTACACTGGCTCCCTATAGAACACAGGATAGAATTTAAAATTCTTCTTCTCGCCTACAAAGCCCTTAATGGGCAGGCGCCATCTTACCTTAAAGAACTCATTATACCCTACTGTCCTACTAGGGCATTGCGTTCCAAGAATGCAGGGTTGTTGGTTGTTCCTAGAATCTTTAAAAGTACAATGGGAGCCAGAGCCTTTTCTTATCAAGCTCCACATTTGTGGAATCAGCTTCCAGTTTGTGTTCGGGCGGCAGACACCCTATCCGTTTTTAAGAGTGCGCTTAAGACCTTCCTTTTTGATAAAGCTTATAGTTAGGGCTGATTAGATTCAGCCCCTAGTTTTTGCTGATATAGGCTTAGTTTGTCGGGGGACATCTTACTTCTTCCTTCTCTCTGTCTATACCCGTGTACACTCATGTTCCGATTAACCCAGCTTCCCCAAATGTCTTTCTTTTTGGTGTCTATATACGCTGGGATCCGGAGTCATGGATGATCCTGCGGTCCTGTGTCCTGGATCGCGAGCGCTGGATCTTGAGTCGTGGCTGTGGTCCTGGATCATAGGTCCTGGATGGATATCCTCGTGGATTCATCTTCCTATTATACACACATGCATTTCCAAACATTTGGACTACCTATGTTGCAAATGTATTATCTTTTCAATTTACACACGGCATCTATTGCACGTCTGTCCGTCCTGGGAGAGGGATCCCTCCTCTGTTGCTCTCCCTGAGGTTTCTCCCATTTTTCCCTTTAAACTGGGTTTTCTTTGGAAGTTTTTCCTTGTACGATGTGAGGGTCTAAGGACAGAGGGTGTCGTATTGTCATACTGATATTCTGTACACACTGTGAAGACCACTGAGACAAATGTAACATTTGTGATATTGGGCTATATAAATAAACATTGATTGATTGATTGATTGATTGATTGATTGATTGATAGTTCATCAGAGTGTAGTTCATTAGAGTGTAGTTCATCAGAGTGTAGTTCATTAGAGTGTAGTTCAATAGAGTGTAGTTCATTAGAGTGTAGTTCATCAGAGTGTAGTTCAATAGAGTGTAGTTCATTAGAGTGTAGTTCATCAGAGTGTAGTTTCAATAGAGTGTTAGGTTCATCAGAGTGTAGTTAAATAGAGTGTAGGTCATTAGAGTGTAGTTCATTAGAGTGTAGTTCATCAGAGTGTAGTTCATAATGAGTGTAGTTCAATAGAGAGTTCATAATGAGTGTAGTTTCATTAGAGTGTAGTTCATCAGAGTGTAGTTCATCAGAGTGTTCATAATGAGTGTAGTTCATTAGAGT